>JAVQJL010099282.1:0-42940 GCA_036024295.1 Nannoperca obscura
CTTTCTTGTACTCCTCTTGCTCCAGAACAAACATGGTGTGGTTGAAGAACTGTTGCAGTTTCTCATTGGTGAAGTTGATACAGAGTTGCTCCAAACTGTTATACTGTAATTACAGAAAGATATTCAATTTCATGCCATGCTGTTGAACTATAGTATACAGGTAAATAATTAGTTCACTGGGCATACTGTGTTCATATATTATCACTACTGGTTGTTTTTATTGAACTTACATCAAAGATCTCAAATCCAGCGATATCCAACACTCCAATGAAGAACTGTCTTGGTTGCCTTGTGTCCAGCATCTCATTGATACGGACAACCATCCACAGGAACATTTTCTCATAGACAGATTTGCACAGAGCACTGACAGCGTTGTTGACCTAGAAACAAGGGCAAACATTAAAAAAATGTTCTTGGTTTTTAAACCAGACATAGTTATGTGTAGATGTTTCATGTTTCCTAATTTTTTGTACCTGGGGCACGGTCTGACCTTTGGTCACCATCTCATTTCCAACCTTGACTCTGGGGTAGCACAGTGCTTTTAGCATATCAGCTGAATTCAGGCCCATAAGGTAAGCGATTTTGTCAGCCACTAGTGGAACAACAATCAGTGAATTGGGACATGTTTAGAGTTATATGTTGTGGTCTAACCCTGCGTAGATATGTTAAAAGACATTATTATCAGATTTACCCTCAGTGCCATCGGGTTCAGCCTGCTCCTCACGCTGCTTCTGCTTGAATTTCATGTTGCCGTGATGCATCACAGCCCCAGTGAGCTTGTAGATGCCTATCTTTTCCTCTGCACTGAATCCCAAAATGTCAATGGCTGTCTACATCACACATTAAAGCAAATAATAAACATGTGTAACATTTTTGTCTTGAATACCTAATTTTACAAACTCCAAATAATAATTATGAATTGACACTTTACATCTGTTGCAATGAACTCCTCTATGTCATTGATGCTCTTAACAGTCACTTCACCCTGACTGATCATTGGGTAGTCAAAGGGATTGGTGGTGATCAGAAGAGCCTCTGCAAAATATTTGAAGAAATACATGAATAAATCTAGCAATGTTTCTGCTTTTCCATTGTCTTAATTCTGCTGTTAAATTTCTCATTTCTATGTTCTGTCGTAACATACCCAGGAGCTCAGGCTTGTGGCCAGTCATCAGCTGATAGAAAATATGGTAGCTCCTCTCAGCAGACAACTGGAAGGTGACTCGGGACTTCTCAAGCAGATCTAAGATGAACAAATCAAAGACTAGAGATTACAGTACTGCACATACGATATCATACCGTGGCAACAAATGTCCTTTAAACTTTTTCCAAAACTAGCATCATACCCAAGTGTAGATTCAAACAAAGGAGACTGAACAAAAAAGTAGAAAATTACTTACATGTTTCAATGTCAGCTGAGGCCAGTTTGCCACTGGTTGCAAAGTGAATTCTGATGAATTTACCCTAAACATATCATATTTAAGTTAACACGATTCTTAAAATGTAGCTTAAGAAAGCTTGTGTTTATTTTTTTCCCCCTTTTAACACTTACAAAACGAGAGGAGTTGTCATTCCTCACAGTCTTAGCATTACCATAGGCTTCCAGCAGAGGGTTGGCTGCAATGATTTGATCTTCCAGTGAACCCTTACATTAGAATATATGTTGTAAATTGTTAAAAATCCATAAACAGACAATTCTCTAACCATTTCTTTCAGGCAACCATTTTACCTGTATTTTACCAGTCTCAGCCTTCTTAGATCCAGTCACTGCAATTGTTGCAAAGTACTGGATGACACGCTTGGTGTTGACAGTCTTTCCTGCACCAGATTCTCCACTGGGGGAAGAGGGAGCTATCTTGAGTTATTTTAAAATTGCTTTCTTTTTTCATACCTGTAATTGTCCTATGATGTTATTCAGTTATGTGTATATTACTTACGTGATCAGGATAGACTGGTTCTCACGATCTAAAATAAACACATACTTTGATGTTGCATAAGAAATACCTTCTATGGTCCAAATACATTTCATGTAGGTGTCATTTTGTATTTAATGGAAAGATAAATGTATGTATCCTCTTTTCAAAATATCTTACCAGTGAGCATGAACTGATAGGCATTATCAGAGATAGAGAAGATGTGAGGTGGAGCCTCAACTCTCTTTTTGCCTCTGTATGCCCCAACAACCTGAGCATCGTACACAGGAAGCCACTTATAGGGGTTCACAACGACACAGAACAGGCCAGAGTAAGTCTGAAAAGAGAAGACAGTTCATGCTAAACTTCATTGCTCCTACATTTGGCATTATATATGAACGTAATTTAGAGTAAAGGTTGTTGAGAAAAGAAAGCACAACTAGTATAAGTTTATTTAGTTTTTATCTGTATGTTCACACTGATCTGTGTTAAGGAAAACACTCACATAGATCATCCATGATGCAAAACGCTCTTTGAGGTTATACAGCACAGCAGGTTCATTGAGGTGGGTCATCATGGCCATGTCCTCAATCTTGTCAAATTTTGGAGGATTCATGGGAAATATTTCCTCCTCTTTTACAGTGAGAGTCTTAAAAAGATAATGCAGTTATAAATTTTCAGTTTTATATGTATGTATTATATATATATGTATATATATAAAGTTCAAATAAAGCATTCATTTACCCACCTTTCCAGTAACTGTCTCAATCGTGACTTTGCCACCCTCTTTTTTGGTAAGTTTACCCTTGAGATACATCTCATCAGCATCAGTCACAAAGTAGGCCGTTTTGGCATCAAATGGAGCCGTCTGGGCCTCAATCCTCTCCCTCTCAGGCTTCCGGAGGTATATGGAGGCCGGGCCATAGGCCGCCATCTCTGCATCTGTGCTCATTGTGGCACTTTAATGGGGACTGAAAGACATTGTGACTCAGTTTAAGTAATGATTTTGGTGGTGTTTCGAATCTGAATATTTATTGCAATTATTGCAGACATGTCTTACCTCAGTTTATCCCAAATGAGTGGCACAGATGTGTTGTTGTCTGAGGATGCTATTAAAAAAAGATTGAGATGATCATTGAAGAGGACACAAAATTAAAATGCTTTCCACTGCCTAGTACTTGCAACAGTTAACAGCAGTCACGCTACATGTATTTTAACCTTAAATGCCTAAATGTAATGTAATATTAGCTAACTTTCAGGGCTCCATAAGCTTTAACAAAAACATCAGTTTATATTAGTAGCTACACCACTCTGAAGACCATTTTCATAGCCTCTCCAATGATTATAAAGTATTTGGATCTTTCAAAGAATATCAAATAACAGATTCACAGTAAAGATTTTCTAAATTAACAATTAAGAGTTGCTTAACAATAGAAAGTGATACATTTGATTATTAGTATCCCTTCAAGATTACTTGACTTGAAAAACATGATCACAAAGAGTCACATGACATAAATGTAATTTTAAGTTAAAGCAAATAAGGTTAGCATAAACACACACAAAGCACTAACCTGTGCGGGATGCCTGTCAGTTCTCAGAGGAGTCTGAAGCTGCTGCTTTTATAGAGGCTGGAACTGTCTGGTCAGCAGCAGTCCGCCACTCGATTTGGTCAAGCATCCCTGTCATCTTAAGACCCATCTGGGGACATTGCAGGTTTAGTAAGCAAATGTTTTTGTGTCTAAGATATAACATTGCTAACAACTAACAACTGCACAATATCAGTAAAAAATAAAAAGAAAGAAAACAGACTGATTGAAAATGTTTATTAATTAATCAATCAAGCTAGGATCAGAATTTTAATAAGTTGACAAAAAGATGACAAAGAAGGAAACAAGCTTGTAAAACAGCTTCAGATTGTGTAACTGTGTGAGGCATTGTACATTTTGTATATCATACATTCTGTATGATACACAATAAGATCAAAACATACGTAATTTGACAAATATATATTTAAATCGTCTATCCAGGGAGTTGTGCCTTGACTTCCTTTTTTGAACCCATAAACTCTTTGCCCTTAGTAAGATGCTCTCAAATGTCAAAGGTATTGAGTGTCCCAGCCTGTCAACATTTCAAATGTTTGAAATACAGTAAAATTGAATATCATGGCCATTTAGTTTTTCGTTATTTAAATTAAATAACACTTATAATTGGAACTTAAAACCCTGCACACACATACACAACATATTAATTTTGAATAGTATGCTATGTTATATTAGTAATATCATGCAACATATTTTATAGAGTTTTGGACTTTATTTCTGCTCTATAAACAGTATGATGGTAATGTCCAAAGTATGTCCCAAAATAGATGCTGTGCCATGCATAAACAGGTTTTTGAACCACTAATTTGCTCCAATAAATAATTTACTCAAATTTAGATTCTGACTTACTTGAGAAGAATTTCGTCATTTTATAATGAGAGATTGTCTCTACTTACCCTTTCAATTAAACATGTTCTTAGTCAGGAATGGAACTTAATTTTGGAGAAGCACCCAAGAGGCACTGGTATATACTTGCAGGACATTGGCACATCTCCTATTCCTCACATAACATTGAATGTAAGGGCCTTTCCATAAAGTTCAAGTGGTATTACACCTTGCCTTTAAAGGACCAGAAGGACATTTGCCAACCAGGCTGAGATAAGACCTATAATAAGTCCCACTCATATGTCAAAGATCTTTATCCTCGTGCTACATTTGATTCTAAGGATGTTGTTGCTGTTATGGAAACTCAGTGTCCTTGTAAAACTATGTGACTCTGGTTTTGAGACATTGCTGACATTGGTTCCAAAATAAAATGACCTACACAATTCTGAAAACAATGTTCAACTGTCCAAATGCTTTTCAGAAGTATTAACACTGAGTTATGAATTAGTAGTTTTTTGTTTTATAATATTTTATTTTTTAACTTACACCCATATAACTTTAGAACTGCCTTAACTCACACAGGTATAATTATCTGTGTCTAGAAGTCATACGACATGTCTAGGTTTGCTGCAGAACGCTTTCACAGTTCACTGTTTATTCAGTTATATAAAAATTAAACGATGACTCATATATGCTTATTATGTAGTTAAATGTTAAATCCATTTCATCAGTCATATTACCGTTTGTTATACATCACCAGGGAACTATCTATTTACAAGCAAAATGTCTCATGAATCATCAATAAAACATATAAATTATTGAATGCGCATTACATTATTTTTCAGATTTAATATAATGTCAACAGGAAGGTATGCTTACTAACAAACCTACCTGTATAGCCTAAAGGTTCATTTTGTCAGTGGTAAGGTGACACAGTATGATTTAAGAGAGACTTTTTAAATGTCAGATCATGCATAAAAAAGACGTGTAAAACAAGATCCTTTATTGTGCACAGGATAAGGAAGAAAAAAGCCATCTTTCAGGGCTTACTGACTGAGCACCACTTTCGAACTACACACATTCGGAGGCATGTAGTTTTTGTCGGGTGTTCGCCTTTGCGTAATGTGTGACGAAGCCGGAAGGAACCATCATTGAGGACCACACGCTTTGAGTAGTCTGTAAGCTAGTGTTGGCTACAGTTAGCATTACGTTTTTATTTCGAACGGCCATTCTCTTTTGGAAGAAATGCCTTCGCTAAACGGACAAACTGATGTTATGTTTGTAAGTTAGACCATAACTATATTGTTACCGTAGAGTGTTAGCTAGCTAACGTTTACTGGTGTGCTAACTTCGCTGTTTAACGTTAGCAGTGTTTACGTTAGCTTGTTATCGTTCGTAAGCTAGGGATAAGATATATTTGTTGTCAGACGTGCTTGGCTCCCAGATTGTTAAAGTCTTTAAATTCAGAACTCACAATAATTATCGTTAGCTTATAAATGTTTAATTTATAATCTACGGGTGATAAATTGTTAACGTCATAGTAGCGTTACACTCGCGCTAATGTTAGCTTTAGCTTTAAAAGTTATTGCAGTTGAACTTTAAGTGTTCTGTGCTGTGATTTCTGTCTCTGTTAGGAGGACGATGATCTGCCTTATGAAGAGGAGATTATCCGCAACCCATACTCGGTCAAGTGCTGGATGCGTTACATCGAATTCAAACAGAATGGACTCAAATCCACCCTCAACTTGATATATGAGCGGGCTTTGAAAGAGCTGCCTGGCAGGTAACTAACATTACAAGGGGGCGTTATAAAAGTATCTACATTGTACTGTACTTTTATATTATAAAGTTGAATGCATCAATCTGGTGCTAATTAAAAGCAAGATTAAGAGGCTAGATCAATGAAGAACACGTGCTATTCTAAACAAGCATGTGCTCATGTAAACAATTAAAACATATTTGGAGGGGCCTGACCAGAACCAATGGAAATAAACCAGCTAACTATATATAAAGTAATTCAAACTAGCTCCACCTACAACAGTAACAAACTCATGTTTCAGTATTAATAATCAAATTATGTCATGAATAATATTATATCAGTCAGAGGGATGAAACTACTACGCCAAGGTGATATACTTTGCCTATAAAATACTGTACTATATATACACACACCAAACGTTACACACCTAAAACGTTTTTTTTTTATCACAGTAGCAGATTTATCAAAAATTCTACTTGTATGTTTTTAGCAACAAGTAGCATCTGGAATCCCCAGAGACGAATACTTCAAACTGTGTGGTCTAGGGCTGTTACAGATCACAAAACTCATGGTTCAGTTCGGATTACGGATTGGAGTCACAGATCATTTTTTGAATAATAATAATATGTATTACTATTATCAGTCGGTTTTCTCATCACACACTGTTACAGTTTGGTCCACCACCCTTTTTCCCAAAATGCACCCATACCTGGGGTTTAAATGATGCGGGAAGCCTCTCAAGCTATTCCTTTCTTCCTCTAGCCATGATTGTCACTCACTGCGCTTCTTTCCTGTTGCAACATACATCCCTAATTTGTTGATTCGTGAAAATTTGTAAGTAACAGTGGCAGTAAAACTATATGTCACACTATGATGGTTAAACTTTGCAATGAATCCATGGTTCACATGCGTGCCAAACCGTGTGGGGAGATCCATACAGATCATTGGTCAACTGCAATCCGTTGCACCACTAGTGTTGTCCACCCTGCTCCAAAAGTTTATTTTATCTGCATTTCAAATCAAAAGAGTCTTTTTGGAGACTAGAAAGCAAGTTTGGTTTCTCGCCAAGCTGTAGCAGGGTGGCACCTGGGGTGGACTGTGCCAACCCTGTCTTCCCCCTGGACATGCCCCTGTATTTAGGTGTTGGTGTCCAAGATAGCCATATCTGTCTTAAGATGTTGTACAACTGCTATTTGGTTATTGTCTAAACCTTTCCTTTTTTTCAGCTATAAGCTGTGGTACAATTATCTGAGAGAGAGACGGAAACAAGTAAAAGGGAAATGTATCACTGAACCAGGCTATGAAGAAGTCAATAATTGTCATGAAAGGGCACTGGTGTTCATGCATAAGGTAATACTTTCTATAGAACTTCATACTGAACCACTTGACAATACAGAATAACATTACATTGTGCTCTGTGGAAGTTGTGATTGAAACTAACCATCTGTCTTTCCTTAAATTAGATGCCTAGAATATGGCTTGATTACTGCCAGTTCCTTGTGTCTCAATGCAAGATCACAAGAAGTCGGCAAACATTTGACCGAGCACTTAGAGCTCTTCCTGTTACTCAGCACCCACGCATCTGGCCTCTGTATCTCCGCTTTGTCCGTAATCTGCCCCTGCCCGAGACAGCGATCCGGGTGTATCGCAGGTACCTTAAGGTGAGAGCATAGTGCACAAACTATTTCCATACAGCAGTTGCCATTTAGGATCACGTTGGTCACTTAAGAAGGTTTGTGATTACACACTTACAGAAAATGGATGTGATGTGGTATGATGGGTCTGAATTTGTGAAAATGTTCTGTAAATGTCTGAAGATTGACAGCCGAGTAACAGGCTGCTGGATTTGCTGTTTTTAATTTTGAGGATGTTTCTCCAATCATACAAAAGGTTTATCAGCATAATGTATAGAGCTCCAATGTTGATTAGGACACACATTACCTTAAAATCAAAGAGAATAGGGTTAGTATTTATAAGGGAAATTACTATTAGAAACCTCTTAATAGATTGATGTTAAAATTTAAGTGACATCTTTATATTCTACATGAATGAAAATACCTTCAAAATGTGCTTTCTGCTCTTTGTACTATTAGCTTTCTCCAGAGAATGCAGAAGAATACATAGACTACTTGCGGTCTGTTGGCCGCTTGGATGAAGCTGCTGTGCGGCTAGCAGCTGTTGTCAATGACGAAAGCTTTGTGTCCAAAGAGGGCAAGTCTAACTATCAAGTAAGATTTTATTCTCTTCCCAAGCACCTCCCAATGTGCCTGTTTTTTTTTTTTTTTTTTTGTGACCAGGAAAATTGATAAATCTTGTTTCTACATTTATTTCTTGGACAGCTGTGGCATGAGCTATGCGACCTGATCTCCCAGAACCCCGATAAGGTGACCTCTCTGAATGTCGGAGCCATCATCCGAGGAGGCCTCACTCGCTTCACAGACCAACTTGGAAAACTCTGGTGCTCTTTAGCTGACTATTACATCAGGAGTGGTCACTTTGAGAAGGTGTGTTTCCTCGGCATAGCTTCCATTTTTTATCCATAACAAAGCGCTTACCAACATGTTGAAAGTTGTTAATTAAAAATACTCCTCTACTTTATATTAAGCTAACTAGTTTGGCTCAATAGCATTAACATTCATTTACTGTGTCTTTACTTTCTCAGGCCCGTGATGTGTATGAGGAGGCCATCCTTACGGTGGTAACAGTAAGGGATTTCACTCAAGTGTTTGATAGTTATGCCCAGTTTGAAGAGAGCATGATTGCTGCGAAGATGGAGACCACTGCTGAGATGGGGCAGGATGAAGATGGTGTGTGTGAATTCATTAATATTGGCAACGGCCCTTGCTTTCATTTCTCTTGTCATGCATACCATACTTTTTGTCCTCCCAGATGACACAGACATGGAGCTTAGACTGGCCCGCTTTGAGCAGCTGATAGCCCGGCGGCCCCTCTTGTTGAACAGTGTACTTCTGCGGCAGAACCCTCATAATGTCCATGAGTGGCACAAGAGGGTAAAGCTGTATGACGGCAATCCACGGCAGGTGAGTTTTATGCCTTTTTTTTGACTTTACATACAATTTATATTGGTACACATTTTAACAAACCCCCACATAGGTAACACTGGATTCATGACCACCATGTCTTCTGCAGATCATCAACACATACACTGAGGCAGTGCAGACTGTGGATCCAATGAAAGCCACAGGGAAGCCCCACTCTCTCTGGGTTTCCTTCGCTAAATTCTATGAGGAAAATGAGCAGCTGGATGATGTAAGTCACTGGAGTCTTTCCAGAGGGATCCTGGAAACCTGTGCAATTCAGATCAGATGCTTTTACTATTCCTTATATGTTTTACATTTCCTGACTCACTCAGGCCAGGACCATTTTTGAGAAAGCTACCAAGGTGAACTACAAGCAGGTGGATGACCTTGCTGCGGTGTGGTGTGAATATGGAGAGATGGAGCTACGCCATGAGAACTATGAACAGGCACTGCGCATTCTAAGGGTGAGACACTTGTATCTCATCATAAATCATGATATCATCATACCATCTAGTGGCCGTACTGAGACACTACAATAACATTGGCTAATTCGTCTTCCTACAAAGGTTTTTTAATATATATATATTTTTAATACTTAAAACATGGTAAGGGATACAGTAGTCCACATATAGCCCTTTGGCTTCCTATCACAATTGTGTTTAGTGTAGAAATGTGTCATTAAATTAAAAACACTAGCTTGATTAGTGACTAACAAAATGACATGCTGTTTCTCTGTCTAAAGCTCTCTCCACCTTTCAGACATTGCATAGATGTTCACTTGTGTTAGGGACAAACATAACCAAATGCATAGTGCACACCAGGTAGTTGGGGGCCCTAGGAGATTACAGAATTGTTCAGATGTCATGAAATCTCAGCAACAGAGAAACAACTGGCATTAGTAGTCCACCTATTAATGACCTGGGCAATATATCATGATTTATTTGGAAAAACCAAGCAGTTCTGTGTAAAATCTGATATTCAATACCCCTATATAGTCGGAATAGAATGAGTCTTTGTTTCATAACAATATTTTCCAACCACTGTCTGATTGGCAGTCGAATCAGGTTCCTTAGATTGAATAGTCAACTATTTGGGGTCACCCCTACTGATTACACATTCAAATATTTTAGACAAATTATATTTTGTGTATAAAAGCATTGTGGATATAGTTGTAAGATATGTTTTTTTATTACTTCAATTTAGAAAGCTACAGCCATTCCATCCAAGAAAGCTGAGTACTTTGATGCATCTGAGCCAGTCCAAAACAGAGTCTACAAGTCCTTGAAGGTCTGGTCTATGTTGGCGGACTTGGAGGAGAGTCTTGGTACTTTCCAGGTATGTTCACTACATGTCTGTGTTTTACAAGCGTATGTTGGTACAAAGATATTCAGTAGGTATACGTTACGTGACTTCTTAATCTTAATTTCTAAGATATTTAGTATTGGTCTTAGAATCCTGATCCACTTTGTTCTTTTGTGTCTTCATTCATCTCTGTGAGTTGGATATGTTCGTCTAATTCTTCTTCCGTTTTCCTTTTTTCTCCTCAGTCTACAAAAGCAGTGTATGACCGCATTATTGACCTCCGCATCGCCACACCACAGATCATCATCAATTATGCCATGTTCCTTGAGGAACACAACTATTTTGAGGAAAGCTTCAAAGTAATAACATGTCACTAATTAACTAAACCAACATTTAATGCCAATGTGTATTATTGCCTTGGTCAACATACCACTGATTAAAACAATTCTTCATTGTCTTTGTCATTACCTTTTTAGGCATATGAGCGTGGTATCGCTCTCTTCAGGTGGCCAAATGTTTATGACATCTGGAACACTTACCTCACCAAGTTCATTGATCGTTATGGGGGCAAGAAGCTGGAGAGAGCTAGAGATTTATTTGAACAAGCCCTGGATGGCTGCCCTGCCAAGTTTGCCAAGAGTAAGTTGCTTTGTTAGTGTTATATTGCCAACTTATATATAATATATTCCTTATTGTTTCTACTTTTTTGCTTTATGAAATGTACTTAAGCAAAATGTACAACTGTGCTTTGCTTTTCAGCCATTTACCTGTTATATGCCAAATTGGAAGAGGGATATGGATTGGCACGTCACGCCATGGCTGTCTATGAAAGAGCAACACAGGCAGTAGAAAATGAGGAGAGGCATCACATGTTCAATATCTACATCAAGAGAGCAGCTGAAATTTATGGAGTCACATATACCAGAGCAATTTACCAGAAAGCTATTGAGGTACATGGTAAAATCATTAATAATTATGAAAACATGTCATATTGAAGCTTTTCTTCTGTTGAATTCATTTGATTTTCAGGTTTAATCTTTTTCTGGAATACTTAAAATAATTTATACATTGTTTGTCTGCTGTGTGTATTATTAAAATAATAATATATCTGAATTGTACCTTTTTGTATTCATCCAGGTCCTTCCTGATGAGCATGCAAGGGACATGTGTCAGCGATTTGCTGACATGGAGAGTAAACTGGGTGAGATTGATCGGGCCAGAGCAATCTACTCCTACTGCTCACAGATCTGTGACCCAAGGGTGAGATAAACCACCATCTGCCATTACCTGTTTCTGAATAAAATTTCACATTACCATCAATCATGTTCACATCATAACTTTTCTTCATATATTTATGAACTTGATCTTTCAGGTGACTGCTAATTTCTGGCAGACCTGGAAAGAATTTGAGATCCGCCATGGAAATGAGGATACAATTAGAGAAATGCTGAGGATAAAACGCAGTGTCCAGGCCACATACAACACCCAGGTCAACTTTATGTCCTCTCAGATGCTTAAGGCCACAACAAGCTCCACAGGCACTGGTGAGAGAGCTTGCACTAACTCATTAGCTGCAGTACTACAAACTGTATGGGCTGTACGGAACATTGGGGAAATGTTTGAAATGATATTGAACCTGCTACACATTTGCACCAAATCTTGAGGTTACAGAACTGCACAAGAATTGATGTACTAATACATTTTTTGCGATCTTCTTGTGTCCAGTGTCAGATCTTGCTCCAGGACAAATGGGAATTGATGACATGAAGATGCTGGAGCAGAAAGCACAGCAGCTTGCTGCAGAGGCGGAGCAGGACAAACCCAAGCCCAAAGAGAAGATTCTCTTTGTCAGGTTTGTCTTTTGTAATTTTCACACCTGTGAAAAGTTATGCCTTTTAAAAACTTGAGCTACATGCTCCAAAGGAAACACAGACACATAAGTGTTATTCTCTGTATCTGCCTATGCAGGAGTGACACCTCTCGCAGTGAGTTGGCTGAGCTTTCCAAACAAGCCAATCCTGATGAGATCGACATTGATGATGATGATGAAGATGATGAAAACCAGGGACCAGATGGTGAGTGACAGACACAGCAGGGCCAGCCTCAGCAGTAAAATGGAAACATTTAATGTTTTATTCATGAACGTGCATGTACTAATTGTCTTCTCGTTTTGGCCTTTCCAGAGGTGCAACTTGAACAGAAGAGTGTCCCCACAGCTGTGTTTGGAGGGCTTAAGGATGACTGAAAAAACACATCCCTCACTGAATTTAGCAAAAATGCTTCTGATTTTTCCTTTAGACATGGAATTGGCTCCATTTTTCTTTTTTTTTTCTTTTTGTAAATGCTCTGTTGTATCCACTTAATTTTAATAGAATTACCCATGAGTGAAAAACAGAATGCCTTGGAATACATTCTATGTATTTTCCTGGTGGATGTTTGTAGTACAGTATACAAAGATATGAGCCTATATTAGTATTGGCCATATGGTGTCAGTCTTTCTCAAGTATGAAGCTCAAGATAGTTGTGCAATTGAGCAATTTTCTGTTATGAAATACTAATATGTGGTTACATGATAACTAACTACAGTCTAGTGTAGGTGACTTTGTGTCTGAACAACATTTTGTTAAACACTTTTGTACACTTACTAAATGGAGAGATTTTGAGAGAGGAAGCTCTGCCCGAGAAAACACAAGGGGCGGAGCATAGTTTCTTCAACAGGGGCCATTCATTTGAAAGTGGAGCTGAGCATTCAAGCCTCACATTGTTGGCTTGAGGATGTGGGTGTCTTGAAACCCAACGTTTCTGAAAATATTTCATAACTTGTATACATATGTCACTGTTCAAATTTTATAATCGTGCTCTAGTTGTACATGTAGTATTGAAGGTACACTTTTTTTTTCTCCCTGTAGTAAATGCTAAATTTGAAGATTTCCCGATGCCCTATTTTGTTACAGGTGCAGGTGTTCACTTGGCTCACTGATCATTTTTAAGGCTGTATGTAACAATGCTGTAAAATGTCTACATCAACTAATGCAGTCTGACAGTATTTGGTACACAACAACATTTTTGGAAGTTTTGCTATTGCCACGCTGCATAGGTTTGCAGGGTTTGTGAATTATGCACCAGCAATTCTGGCTGTGACAAGCTGGTCTCTTTGAATCTCTGAAACTTTGTTTACTTTGCTTTGAAAACGCAGTTGTAATAAAAATGGATTTATACCTGTTGAATGCAGTGACTTATCTGACAGAGGAAACTCTGCCACAGAAAACAGTGATTTCTTCTAAGAGGAACAATTTGTTAAAACCAGAGCTAAGCATTTAAGTCTCATTGTTAATTTGCGGATGTGTTGCAAAATTCCTATTTAGACAAAACTAAACATTAAAATAGTGCTCCAATAATGTATGTGCAACCCATGTATCCTGGGGGGAATTACTTTTAAGATTGAATGTGATGTAGATCTATCATGGAATTTAATGGAGAAGGAAAAAATACTGACTAAAAAGAAAGTATTTCTTTGATAATTAGATTAAAATAGCTGAGAGGTAATCTTCTTACAAAGTTACTGCAGTGGGGCACTTGAAGTGCTCTTGGAACTTTGAGCAACATCATGTGATGTGGCACTCTTTAGATTTCTGTTTTCCAATGTGGATGGGGCTCCAGGAAACAAGACAAACAATTAGAAAGAAACCCTCTCAAGGCACAATAATTAGAAGCTATTCTATTTTCAGAACTTAATTTCCCATTTTTATTTCTGCATAGATTTACATAGAATAGTATCTCATTCCAGCCTTTTTGTATAAACTGCAGTTTGCTTTTACGGTGCAGTAAGGTATATAAGCAACTGAACATCAGCAACATGATTAGTTCTGATGTAATTAAATCCTTTATAATGTGACCATCATATGCCTTGCTTTTTCTTTAGCACATTGGTGTGCTCTGGAGTAGGACAAATAAAGAACTAATTAACATTCATATTATTTACATTGCATGCTGATATATGACTCTTGTGCTTTAATTCTAGACAAAGTATTTACTAATGCAAGCTTGCAACGCAAGTGTCTGCATGTCAACAATAACATCCATAAAAAAAACACATTAATCACACTGTGGCCTGAACAGGTTTATCAGACCATAGTGTGAGTAATGTGTTCCTTCTCTGGTATATAAAAGGAAAGAAAGTTCATTAAAATAGCTTTCCAAAAATCAATACCGTACTGATTCAGTGATCTGAACTATTAGTCAGTGGTTAGGGTAATTTACCGCAGCACCCCTGGAGCTGAGGTCACTACAGCAGGGCTGATGTTTTATGGTGTTGAACCAGGCAAGGCTGTCACCTTGAGACAGTCATAACCAAAAAGGTAAAGGCGTAAGGACCCTAGACCATCATATTACCTCTTTTCATATGAGAAACTAAAATTAGAAACTTTTTTGTTACTGTAAATGCATTTTTCATCTATTTCTTAAACAGCCATGGAAAGTCATTACCATTATCAAGGCATAGCAGAGCAAAGTCAGCGTTAGTAAGAGATATATCAATCAACCCCAGTTTGTACATGTACACCCAGTCCTGAGAAATGGTCTTATCAGACAAAATAAGTGAAAATATACAGATTATGGGGATGGACCATGGGTGTCCAGAGTCTCTACCTGAATCTTACATTTTAACACATCAATTATAGTAATGTAACAAATGTAATATATTCAACACACTATCTGAAGTACATTTTGCTCATAATGCTTCTATTACTGATGAAGCATTTTGAATCCAGAACTTGTAATGGAGTATATGTGTATATGTATGGGGAGGTGTGGTGGTTGAGAGGTACAGCTGTGTGCTTACCAACCAGAAGGTCATGGGTTTGACCCAGGACTACCCCGATCACCTCCTCACTTGTTAGTCGCTTTGGATAAAAGCGTCTCCTAAATGCCTAAAATGTAATGTATATGTACAATGTGGCATTGCTACTTTTACTTAAGTGAAAGATCTGAATACTTCATCCACCACTGGTGAGCGTTTATATATAAAATAATAAATCTTAAGTAGGTGTCACAGTAATATTTATATTATTTGGTCACTTTAGCTGTTTAATTTTCACAGTCAAAATGTCATGTGCGCCTTCAGGCGTTCACCTGTGTGTGTATGTGTTCCAGCAGATGAACCTGTAGCAATAGTCACACCACACCTCTACCTGCTATCTGCGTTCACGCAGGGAGAGCCCGCCCTCATTGCTCAAGCTCCGTTTCTATTGGACGGCGGGATGAGTGAGTGAGGCCACTGTGGAGCACCTGGTAGTCAGTCATCGGCAAGGACTCACGGTGGAGCTGCGTACAGTGAACGGACTACACAGCAATGCGGACGAAGAAGGGAAAAAACGAGGGGAATAGTCCGGTTTTCTCTAACAACCCGGCGGGTCGGGGCTTTGCTTGGTCCTAAGGCATAATTTAACTGAGATTTCGTCTCTGAAACAACACAGAAAAGGACAGTAACGGGCTTGGAAGTAGCTCCGGGGCGGATATTTTCCCGACAAAACCCGTACCCACATTCGTGTACCCGGCCCCGGTCGTGTGGAATAGTCAGCTAAAATAATGATTGCTTGAATATTTTTATATTGTCTTATAGCTTTTTTTTTTTTGTGCCAGCACCGCTTCCCACTTTTTACAGACTCGCTATGGTGGACTCCCCTACCATGAGGAAGACGTTTGTGGTCCCAGACATAAAGCCATTGGATTTGTATGACTGTACTAAAGCGAAAATATGCGCAAGTGTCGGATGGCTATTGGCGAAGTCGTACGGCAGTGCAGGTAGGTTTTAGTTCAGGCTGCAGGCCTGTTTAGTTGTAACATTGTTTAGAGAGGTCGTATGAAGACCACCATCCTTTTGTTGTGCAGCAGTTTTATATATTCCGTTAAGCAGTGTAGCGAAAAGCACACGCATGTAGGAAACTACAGTCTGTGTATAGCTCAGCGATTTTCAGCACAAAGAGCAGCATATGAAAGGGGGACCATGCACGGTGTGCATTTTTTTGACTCTGACACATGTCATTTGTTCTTACTCAATGTGTGGTCACATTTTCTAGGTATGTGTGTGACAGAGAGACGGGCCTCCTCCCCGGGCCTTAATACGCTTACCCATTTTGTCGTATTTCTAGCCGCCAGGCTTCAGTCACAAATTGCAAGCTAGTGGGTATGTTTTTAATCCGGTTACACAGGCATGGTAGAGGCTAGGGGCGTAGATGGTTTTCAGTAGCCTACCATTCTTCACTCTCAGGAATGACAGCCCCTAGTAGCCAATGTGAACACCACTTCCGTCCGCAATTGATAATCAAGATCAAATGCGTGCAATAACTCATTGTGCACAAAGTGAAAAGATTGTAATACCATCGCAATTTGTCAGGGGGTTTCTTCCAATATCCTTAGTCAGCAAACTCCAAAAGTCGCTTTCAGAAACCATCCCAACCATATGATGCACAACACATCCACCTAAGAAAATTATATTGTTGCATTGAGCATAAGACATAGTTTTGCCTTAGGTGTTGTGAGACAAGTCTTGGTTGACCCTGAGGTGATAACAAGTCTCTTTTGTTTTAGAGACCTATCTGGTAAAGATTCTCACAAAGACTTGATGACATGCCCCTTTTCATTTCATTTTAACTTTATTTGACAAGAAGAGTACACCCAGTAGTCTAATAAAAAGGCACTGTTTTCCAAGTAACCTTGGGTACTAAAATAACACAAATCAAAAACAATAAAACATTCTCATTATTTGGATGTTTATGTAAATCAATACTCAGAGGATAATGGTCAAGGCTTCAATCACATACTTCACTCACTGGAAAGGAGTGTGGCATGGAAACATATTTTACTTTAACAACATAACTTGTTACACAATCCCAGGCGGGCCTTGGGTCCAGGACTAGCTGCTGCAGCCTCTGTGTTCTCTGTTTAGCACCTCAACCACACCCTTTGGTCAAAGTCACTCTCCATGCCAAGCTACAGGAATATGAGGACCAAGGCTGTGTTGATGTGTAGTTCTTGTCTCGATCAACTCAGTTGCCTTACTGATAGCTTTCTGCAATGTCAAGATGACATCATCAAGTGCCTTTCCCAAAACTCAGCCGGTTAGAACAACAGATAGCACAGCAGGAGCCAGACGGGGTCATCTGGTCCTTAGCTCTTCCAGGTCACTTAACCTAATGATGACAATAGGCAGCTATTTTAATCTTTGAGTTGTTGAAATACAGTGTGGACTTTCACATGGACTACACATTAAATAAAGACCTGAAATGTACACATCTCAGGTCTTTGTTAGATAGAGGTAACTTAAAAGGTTAAACAGTAGCTTTTAATGGGAGCTGGCAAGGGCCAAATGGCATAAAAAAAGGATCTCTAGTGTTATATAGGTTACCCTAAAATGCATCCATGTGCAATCATGATAATCTGAAAGCTGCTTATAGGCTTGTACTGAAATACCTATGTAAATGTTTCAAGGCTAGAAGCCAGGAGAACAAGTGCACAGGATACCGTTTTAAAGAAATTCCCCAGCAAAACCCATAGTGTAAAGTTAACCATCAAAAAAAAAAAAACTATTTACAGCCACGTCTAAGCTTAACAGTGTGAAATATATATATATAAGTGTCTTAGTATCATTTTGTAATGCCTTGATAATATCATTGATCATCTATGCATAATGTTTTCCATCAAGGTGAAAGAAAAGTGGTTAGGCAGTGATGTAATTTATGATGATTTATTTATTGCTGATGACAGAAGACTTGACATATCATTTGAGGGTTACTCAAACTAGTGTGTGCCTTTACATTGGAATGAAACCAGAAACTCTTGATTCACCAGTTTCTAGGCTTGGGAGAAACATGCTCCTATAAACTGATGTTCATAGGAATGATATATGCACATTTTTCAGTTTTCTTTCACCCTTCTAATGTAAGTTGTGCATGTAATCCACCTGTAAACAACTGAATTACCACTTATGTCCCAAACTTAAACATTCCTTGTTTTGGTCATTAGTCTCTTTGGTATCCTCTTGTTTTTTTTCTAGCAGTGAAGCCAAACCACCATGTACCTGCATGTTTCTAAGCTTGTGTTTCTTTGGCATGTTAGCTCCACCTAGCTACAAAGCTCAGTGGATCATAATGAAATCCGATTGGAAGAATTACTCATCCTCTCCCAATCATTTGTAACTATGGTGAGTCAACAAGAGACACGGACCTGGGGAGGATGTTGCCTTGCTATTAGTGTTTACTCAAAAGGTAGGAAGTCCTATTGATATACTATATGAAAGTCTTCCAGGCCTGTGTAAACCCCTTGATAGAGTTACTGAGTGGCAGTGTCTTTCAAGGTAATGTGATATTTTAGTGTATCAGTCAGTGGCCACACCACAGAGGAGGGTCAAAGGTCACATAAAGCTACAGAAAGGTATACAAAGAATTCATTGGGAGTTGGTGTCTAAGTTGAGGACACTTCTGCGAGGCAGATACCTGCCAAGACAAATGCATCCTGCACACTCTCATCCAATGTTGTCCTGTTAGTCTCTCAAACACCCACAATATAATTACACTCTCTGTCTACAGGATGTGCCTCTGTGTACCCTGGCCCTTTAATGCAATTTCAAGCATCTGCGCTTATGTCATACTAGAGCACGCTATCTGTGGTGATGTGTTACAGGATACACAGAGCTGTTAGATGCCATATTTATGGTAAGTGGACCTGTGAATGTATAGTGAGATGGGAGACCCCTCATGTGTAGTGCTTGAAGCTAGCTTTTTCCCTCTGAGGACATACTGTCAGACATTGGTTCACTGATCCAATACATGGGCATTGTTGCATGTATATTTCTGTTTCAGCAATTGACCAAGGGAATGGAACAGATGAATAGTCAGATCATTTAGTGCAATTGAAGTTTATTGATGGTTTGAGATATTCAAGCCAGTAGTTGATACATACACCATCTGATAAATGCATCATTGTATAATTTACAACCACATTGTTATTGTAAATGGAATAGTACAATCTTAGCATCTACACAGGTGTAATGAGTCTATTTCTGTCTTGTCTGAGACGTCTAAGATGTAATGTTTAACTTTGCATTAGCATTTCACTCAGCACTAGTGGTCAGGTGTAGTATAGAGTATTAATATAGCCCCTTTCGCCGCTGCTAGATTTTGGGGCAACAAAACAGTACCTGCTTTGTTCAAACAATGAGAGCAGATAATCATCTGTGTTTGATATTTTCCACCGCATGATGAGGATGTTTATAGCTCAGTTTTAAAAGCAGGATTTAGAAGTCACAGCCAATAGTCTTATTAAAACACATTTAATGCTGTGTTTTCCGTGTTGTGGCATAGTAAGAAAAACATTGTCACCAAACAGGATTTTTGATTGGGCAGGTATGCATTGATGCTTAAACATGGCCTGGGGCTGGAAATGGCAAATCTTGAACTTCTGCCCATATGCTTACCTTGGCCACATCTGCATATCTGAGCTCTGGTGAATTATTTAATCTGTGCCAGGGGTCCTGAAGGGTTCCAGTAAGCCGCCTGACAGTTTACATTGTCACATCCAGCAAGTTTTGCAAACTGCTTTGCCATGATATTAATAGAGATGTGTTGTTCACTGTTACTGTGACAAGCGTCTTGAAATCCAATGCTGATTGTTCCACTTAAATGTAAAGTGAGAAGGGGTGGGGGTGGGGGTGGGGTCTTGTCTAACATTTTTCCCCAAAGGATCCATCTTGGTTTAACCTGGCTGATTTCAACCAACCTTTGTTTGGATAAGTTTATGTTGCTCTGTGTCTGTTGATTAATGTCAGACACATGTGGTAATGTATCTGACATGACCGGCACGCAAGCGCAATCAGTCAATGAAGTAGAAGGACACATGGCTCCTGTTATCAGCAGGCTATCAAGCAATGCAGGTCAGTACAGATAGGAGCCAACACAGCTGAAATGACTGCAGCCGTGACGGCAAGCTGCATTACATTTTAATAGCTTTTAATAACCAGTTTTGAAATACCGTGCATACCATCTCATCATTGAAATGGTGCTGTGGTGTTTCTTGGTTTGTTTTTGTGTGTTGATAAAAACAACAGTGTGATACTGCTGTAGAGAAAGTAAGAGGTCAGGGTCAGTTACAGCACAGAGCACCTGCAGGTGGTAGGGAATATGTCTCTGGGTCAAAATCTCCTCAGTATATGGTAAATGCTTGCTTGAACCTCTAGTTGAAGAGCAATGTCCCTGCTCACCCACCATGATAGAGTCTTAGTCAGACCAGTAGATAAGCACTGGCCCCATGGCCTGTGAAAGTGACCGAGAGGCTGTTGCTAGTTTATGCAAAGACACAAGCTTGTGTTTTTAATCTAAATATTTGCTTGGAGGTCTATTGATGTCAATATTATGACATCACATTATTTTTGGCTTAGGCTTAGTTGTGTTTAATGCTGCCAACTGGTCATTCTTTATTGCCTCATTTCATGTGTGCTTTATCCAATGATTGTTGCTATTTTTGATGTGCAGGTGCATAGTTTGGGGAAATTGTGTATGGATCCACACCCTCAAATTTGTTCTCAGTTAGTTTCTTTAACATTACAGTATGTGAC
Source organism: Nannoperca obscura (assembly GCA_036024295.1). Taxonomy (NCBI): domain Eukaryota; kingdom Metazoa; phylum Chordata; class Actinopteri; order Centrarchiformes; family Percichthyidae; genus Nannoperca; species Nannoperca obscura. The sequence goes on from JAVQJL010099282.1 coordinate 21,051, forward strand.
ACACAGTCATCATTCATGGCTAGACTGTGTCATAGGGAAATCATGCTCATATCGATCTTTCTCATCTCACTGAGTTGTGGCATTTGCATCCTGCTTTGCCTCTGGGGACGTTTTTTTCTTCTTTTTTTTAAACACGTCATTGTGGGAAGACTAAAGGTGTACATTTTGGTTGGTGTGTTTACAGCACTAAAGTGAGCATTGTAGTTTTGGCACACAGAAGCACATGTACAACAAAATGGACCATGTGGTGCAACTGACAATGTTGTTTGACAACTATAGTCATATAGTGAGAGTGAGAGACAGTGAACAGGGCATTGTCTAACCTCTGAAGCTGGGCCTTTTGTTTTGTTGTCTGATATCAGTGGATCCATTACATTACTTTATAATGATGCAGCAACATAGTGACACCTCCCCTGTAATAACCCCTTTGTTTCTCTGTTAAGTATAATCTTAGACACTCATAAGTTTCTCCTTTCTATTTTCAGGCAGACTGCTGGTATTTCAGCTAGTCAACTTTTTCCCCAAGGCCCATTTAAAACAGTGAGGCGCTTATTTCAGTGTGTTTTCACAGAGACACAGGCTGTTGAGTTTGCTGCTGGTTTGGTCTGGATGCTGTTAAACCAGTTTCACAGGGGGTGCGTCTAGTGTATGATTTTAAGATGTTGGCTATGAATTTAATTACAGAAAGACCAGTCCGAACAGATTCTTTAACTATTTTCAGCTAGCCACTAATAGTGCTTCATATTGCCTTACTACACTTGACTAAGACAAGACAGACTTTTACATGTTCTCATTGGCTTTTGATAGGTTTGAGGTTGTAGGTTTTGATCAGGTTTCTGAATTATTTTCTACCAAAGAGCTTTACAAACTTTTTTTGAAGATCTGAAAGAGCAATTTTCACTGACCCTTTGTACATAAATGAAGCAGGGGGTTTAAAAAGAGGGAAGAAACGAGCAACAGATCATCTTGTAATCTGCAGATGCCAACCTCTGAGCTCATCATGCCCCACTGACCTTGATGCTTGCTCTGCTCTACTCACTCATGATTATAGCTCTAGGGTATACACAAGCTTTCTTCTACCAACAAACCTGTCAGAAAGCTTCTTCCAAAGCCAGTAACCATAGAATATGAAGAAATGAAAGGAGTGCTAATGAGATAATCCCATTTTCAGAACATTCAGAATCATCTATTTCACAACCACTTCTGTAGTAGTGCCACTGCTCCAGGAACTTATCTAACTGTGTCTGTATGTTTTGTCTCTTGGTAGAGAATGTCCCTGCAGAGCTGCGTGACCCCTTCTACTGTGACCAGTATGAGCAGGAGCACCTTAAACCGCCTGTCACGCGCCTCCTGCAGTCCTCAGAACTCTACTGCCGCACCTACATCCTTTTACTAGGGGGCACTGGAGCCGTGGCACAGCCCAAAGACAACGTCGCCCTGGTACAGCTCCTCACTCAGAGAGGCATAGTCTCCAAAGACCAGGACACACCAGTGACTGATGTAGACCTTCGACATAAACCCATTAAAATGGTATGATTTATGTTTGTCTATCACCTCAAGAAGTGAATGTGTCCTCCTGTAGAACCAGATGCTCTGCTATCCGCCAGTCTGTAGAAAAGCAGAAGAGGCTGAGTGGGCTTCATTGTTGATATTGGTGCTTGTTTATGCTTTGATTCTAGGGATTAAAGGACATAAAAAAGACCCCCACTCACCCAATCCTACCCCCATCCCCCTATGTTGCCCGCAGCTGATCCTAGAGGATGAGTGGATCCAGCTGCTTTGACTAGGGCAGTCATGAGCCCCTTTTAAACAGAGATCCTGCAATACTGCCACAAAGAAGACCCTTTGGCTTTGCTTTTTGACACTGAACCAAACACTGCGGGCATAATGCTGCCCCAGTATATGATTATTTGTCAATAGCATGTCAGAGTTTTGGAAGCAAGAGGCGTGACTTGTAACACAACAGCGTCAAGTGTGATGTATAACAGACATTTTAAATTCCTGTAGGTTAGCTGCTAACTTCTTCATCTTATTCTTCTTCTAATTATCTGCTTTTTAAATCCCCCGGTGGTGGGTTACACACATAAAATGTCATCAAAATGTCAGACCCCTTTCCCATTCTCCTGGTCCCCCCCTATATTACACACACGTCATTTTGGTTCTGTTACTACCTCTGCTGCTGGCTTAACAGCACAGCACCAATTCCGCGTTTGTACAAGAGTGAGGCGGAATAACGGCGCAACATTACTGCCTTGAATAGGCTGAATTGAAAGGGTCTATGGTGACACAAGGGACGACTTCTTTAATTCCAGGGTGTGAGAGGTGAGAGTCAAGACTCAATAGATGGTCCAGATCAGTTTCAGAACAATAGCTAAACAGTTTTGGTGACATTTTAGATACTGTGTTGAATGAATATTGTGGGCTGACTCTGTGAGTCAAATCAAGAAAAACTGGTTTGTCCTCTTAGCCCTTGACAACGGTTCTCTCTCTCACTCCCCCCCCCCCCCCCCCTCTCTCGTACACACATAATATGGTCCTAAATTCTTCTGCCTAAAAACCTATGTTTTCAAATAAGGAATCCTCATAATCTCTTTGATGAAACATTTATAGTTTTTCTGCTTCAGCTGACGTGACAACTCGCTGTAACTTCATTTTAGTAATACAAAAACCTCCCTTTATACTGATTACCGTCCTCAAAAATGTCATACAACTATATTTACTCAGCCACCTTGGTTCATGCACATACACACTGTTTTTGAAAGCTAAGTAGGGATTCTCCAGAGATCTGTATAGATAGTGTTGTTAAGCGAAAGCTGTTTGCTCCACTGATGCTGTCTGCTCACCATTGCAGAAGGTGTGACACTGCTGGTGCTCTTGTGATTATAAGCTTAATTGTATGCTTGAAAAGGTATGCATGCATCGGTGACATTTTCTAAACTAAATAGCATAAAAATTGTGTGACGATTAGAAGTTGACCCTGATGAAATGGGCATTTGGATGTTGATTAATGTAATGTTGTGTTGTAGCTATATCAAATATGGAAAAAATTATGTAAATACTGGAAATGCTTTACTTAGATTGGTTGTTCTGTACAGATTAAGATGAAAGGCACTGTACAGGGACAAGGCTAGTATGGACGGAGTAGAAAAGGTTCCTTTAATTAGGTTTTCCTTTCAATTTATTATTAATTAGTGTTTTGCCTGATCTTGTACTACATGAGTCTCAGTATCTATTTCAATGTTCTGCCATCCATTTCAGCAATTCTCAATTGATGGTGCGTTAGTTTATTGTTTTGCTAAAATCTACAGCCTAGGGCATGTGACAAACTCCGTCATTAGAGTCCTACCTGTCTGCGCAGGACTGTTTTTTCTAAACTCCACACCTGCTTGTCCTTGTAGGATTTCTGACAATTATTACCTGTACCATCAGATGTGGCACTTCACGCAGAGGAACCTACAAGGCATTCAATGGAAAATTTAAAAACAAAAACAAAACACAAGCATGAAAGATAAAAAAAAAAAAAATTGTCATGGTAATGACTACAAATTCATCATCATCATTAACACTACAGCAGCAGTATAATTACCCAGTAGATCTTTTCCGCCCATGTTGCTGTAATCTAATGAATTGTTCTGCCTGCGTATATCTCAGTTCTGGGCAATGTTTCCAGGCCAGACCCCTGATGATCTCTGCTGTAAATCCTAATCATTACTCTATTTTTTGGCTGTTACTGTAGATTCTGCATTTGCTATTTGCTACTTTGGAATATGAGCCTTCCAGTCACTGCTTGGCCCTCGGCAGCTCTCTGAGCTTGTCAGCCTGTGACTGGCACTGTGTAGCTACAGTGTGGCAAGCAAAGAAAGTGGGTCATGCTGCAGCAACATTAGAAGGATGGAGCATCAATGTGGGTCTTGGCCAGTAAACGGCTTTGGAGCAGCAGCAATCTGCTGCAGCACTTCTGTATATTAAAGCTTCACATAATTGTGTCAGACAAAAAGATAACTTATGTTGAATGAACATAAACGTGTGTTGAGTCATGCTTGTCGCTGACCAATTAAATTGACCGCAAAGTCATTAACTATTGATGACTTTTCACTTTATCGATACATAACACATCTTACATCTTTCATTTTAATTCCTGATAACTGTGAGATTTGGCTCATGTATAAATACAGGGATGTAGGTTAACCCTTACCTATACAGATGCTGGTACTGGCTTGGATTGCTGCACAGGCATCAGTACAGAGCGCCTGTGACATGCTCTCTATAAAACTTCATAATCGCTGCTATCATCAAAGTAGGGCAAAACCAGACACATCATAGATCACCTAACACATAAAATTGAACTACAGTAATTATTCTCCTCATCAAACTGTACATTACTGTTACAGGATAAACCAGGATTTGCTGTTTGTCTCTGCTTCTAGACCTTGAAATGTCTCAGGAAAAAAATAGATGGTGTGATCTGGGACAAGTGGAAAATATGTCCCATTTTCCTCTGAATTATATGTAATATGATAGGGTCAGGTCTAAAATGAAATATGTCAATGATTATAATCTTGTGACAGTTAGAGCAAAACAAAAACACTTTAAACCTTAAAGTGTATGTACATTGATTTGTTTAATTAAGCACTTATACTAAGTATTGATGCATATGCTTTTTCCCTACTTTGAGAGTGTGTGCAGGGGGTATGAAGTTGATGAAGCAGTAAATCAATGGCACAGCTCCTGCAACTCACGCTAGCACCAATGTCTTTATAGGCCAGGGTTGTCCTGAAAGGAAAGCTTTGTAGATGGCTCATCCTTGGGGCTCAGCAGTGGAGCCTCCATCCCCTACTTGCTATATGTGTATATGTGTGTCTGTGTATGTGTGTGGCCCACTGGTAACTGTCCTTCTGGTGGTGGCCCAGCCCAGATTAAAGATAATCTGCCATGCAGACTGAACGTCATCATCCACGATTGGATGACACACCAGAGATGACCACTGACTCACCATGCACCTAACATGCCTCATAACATCAAACTCATTTGTTACATTTCTTGTTGGAGACTTAGAATATAATCATTAACACTAGAGATTGGGGTTAAGCATTTGTTCCCACAGTGGCAAAGTAAGTCACGTAGCCATAATGCAGCTAACCCTCTTCCCGGTCCGCTGTTGGTTTTGGATCGGCACTGACACTTTGTCTTAAATCATACTGCTGTGTTGGCAGGTTTCTGGTCAAGTGAGCATCAGTCAGGAGCTTAGTTGAAAATAGAAGTGGCAGACTATCAGAAAAGCTAACCATCATCTTACACCATTTGTTAAGCTTTGGGCCTTATCTGATGAGAAACTAATGTGGAGTAGTAATTATATAATCTACCTTATGTTAAACATGTTTTGTGTAAAGCTATTCTAGACTTCTGTTTTCCTTGCTTAAGCATATAGTTCATATACATATCAATCTTTAAATAATCATGTGCTTTGAGAGAACCTCCTGTCTAAAATCCTCTGTGGGGCCCCAGACTTGCCTGATCCCCCTGTTTATATCCCCTCTGTGGGCATCAGGCAGTGTTGGGGGAGGGGTTTAGTAATATTTTAGACATACCGGTAATCAGATTTTGCCCTCATCATAATCTCACTTAATGATCTACAAGATGCCTTTGTAATCATTGTTTAACTCAGTTGTTGACACAATTATGCAAGTAGATTTGCCAAATGGAGCCATAAAGATTTCATGTTGATGTGGTTAGATGATGGGGTATTCATTTTTCCTCTCTTACATTGGTTCGAGGGGTGCTAACTGTTTGCTGGCTGGATGTTTCCGAGCAGAGAGCCAATGTTAAGCCAGGGGCACGGAGCAATGCTGCGCTCAGGCTTGAGTTGAGATGCATTGTGGGTCAGCTGGTTGGTTGTTATGGTGACCTGGCAGGCTCTGTGCTGGGTGTTCATGAGTTGCTCCTCTCTCCCCTCTCATTAGGGAGACTTGTGATTTAGCTTAGCGAGCTCTCCTGGGTCTGCAATGGGAAATCCACTAGCAACCCCCCTTCTTCCCTTTTCATTCTGCACTTTTTGTTATGAATTACCCTCTACTCTCTCCTCAGAATAACTACTGTACAGCGTGACAACAGGGTTGGCCACTTTCACGAGGATGGACTTTTTCTCTGTCATCCTGTCTCCTTTCACACTGTGACAATAGCTCCAACCTATGATTACACTTTGTGGCTGAATGCAAAAATATGACACTACCTTAAATCACTCCATTTTCATATGTGTTTGAAACACAGCTACAGGCCGAATTTAGAAGCATTCTTTTTCTTTTGGCTTCTGAGAACAAAAATGGGTTAAATCAATTTCACAATATCCGAGTGTTCTTGATATTGATATACACTCAGTGGCTGCTTTACACTTAACATTTAACATCTAATGCATTCCAGTACAACAGCTCATCCATAAATTCAACCTCAACAAAGATGTTCTGTTTTAATTGACACTATCATAGGAGTATTCATTATTATTATTGAAATTGTTGTACAGGGACTGCTTTATATTGAGAGGTGTTTGTAATGTTTTTTTTCACCTCAATGACAAACATGAGGAGGGCTGAATGCTAGAAATGCATTTCAATAAAAGGCAGTCCATTACAACACCACCACTAACAATGACCTCAGTAATAAGCAAAGTTGAATTAACACCTCTTATAAGATTTTAAATTGGCACCTTTCTGTGTGGGGTTTGCATGTTCTCCCCGTGCCTGCATGGGTTCTTTCCGGGTACTCCAGCTTCCTCCTCCCAACGCTAAATTGCCGGTAGGTGTGACTGAGCGTGAATAGTTGTCTGTCCCTATGTGTCAGCCCTGTGATTGGCAACCTGTCAATGTCAGCTGGGATTGGTGCCAGCCCCCCGCGACCCTCCCAGGATAAGCGGATATGGATAATGGATGGATGGAGAAGATTTGAACAAAAACTGGCCCCTATAAGCTTCGTAAAGGTAGAATATGTGGCAGAGCTGTTGGACTGGATTGCATTTGATTGTATAGTGTACCGATTCTGTCTGTTTACATCAGACAGAACTTTTCACACATGCAAAACAATAACTTACATTTGCTCATGATCATTATTTTGGACTACAATATTGCCCCATTCTGACAAGTCATGTCACAGACATACAAGCAGCATCCTTAGTCTTGGCAATAGTGCTGGAAGGGCAGGCCAGCCAGGGCCACACAGCTCCCAATGACTGACTGTAGTACATCCAGAGAGCTTAGCCCAATGCTATCTGACAAGCCTGTGCTGGCATAGCAGGCCCTGCCCACCCTAGCATCGGGTCTGCCCAGGTCAGCACTTTACACCAGGGCTGAGTAGGCAGGGATGCAGACAGGGCTCAAGCACGCAGCTAGACTGCCACCAGCCCTCATCTGGGGCAACGTAAGAGGTTAGAGTAGGAATGTCTGGCCTCTGAAGTGGAATTTATAAGTAGTAAAAGGGAACAGGCACTGATTTGCACAGATTAGGCTCAAAATGGAAGATTGGAGATTGAAGGAGGTGGCCCCATGACAGGAATGTGTTGTTTGTGACCTGTCTGTCCTCTATGTTGGCCAGAATGAATTAATGTAACAAGGAGCTTGTTGCAGGCAGCCAATAGCGGGGAGAGAGGGGCTTCAGTACTGCTGTTGGGTGGCAATAATACAGATAGAGGAGATAAAGATAGAATGATCATGCTTTTATATACATTTACTGGATGAGGATGAACAGCTGTTTAAAGAATATCCTCATAGGCTAATCATATCCCTTTCCAGTCTTTCTACCACTACAGTCCTGACTTTAATGAGCTATGGTCCCGTTGAGGATTTCCAAAACTAAAAATAACTTTATTTACCAGCTACTGTGGCCATCTTGATAACAGGAGTGCTTGATTTATTGTGAACAAACCTGATAATTTATTTATATTATTTATCACAATATGGAGGTTAGACATGTACTGTTGGTTGTAGCTCCATGGCATAAATGGTGCACATCTTTTAATGAGTTAACAGGTTTATAGAGTTAAGGCGCTCTCTCTGACTGAGCTGATAATGTAGGCAGTGCGTTTTAATTGGCTCTGGCTACTAGAAAGGGCTCTGTAATGGCCTCTGAAGGAAAGTTTCACTTATGTATGTTGTTTACAAATGCTTGGGAATGTCAAATATGTGTAAGCAGGAGTGTTATGGTTTGTTGTATTTGTGTGGATCTGAAGTAGATTTTATATCCATTATGTTGTCTGGCAAGAACACATTCATAAGCCAAAATGGCAGAAAAGGCATGGAACCCTTGTTTCTTACAGAGAATGCTGTTCATTGTTTTGCTTCCTGGTAATCTAGTTACAACACCTCATTTTATCCTGTACTCTGTTGCATATGAGTCATACAGAAATTTCACTGCGCAAAAGGGAAGGGAATTATGCTCAAGAGAAGGCAAATAAAGGTAAAGCAGCTGAGGAATGACAGTCCTGGGACACACGTGTTCTCATATTACAGGTCCATTGGTTATTTAATGATTGTACAAACAAACAAAGGTCCAAAGTTCACCCATATCTACTGCTGTGTGTGTTTGCTTGCTGAAGACTCCTGACAGTGTTTCTGCTGACTCACAGCTGGCTTCTGGTGACCTCTAGAGGATGCTGCAGGTAAATAATGGCATTGCTGCCGCAGTTAGAGGTGATCTCAGTTCTGCAGTACGTTGTGCCCGCTAGAGCAGTAGAAATGTCAGTATCCAGCGTTCTAGTGTTAGCTGTAACTGATTGATGCTGTCTGGGCTCTCTGGCCTTCGTTGTGAATGGCCCCACCCCTGACACTTGTTCTTCCTTCTCCCATGTGACTGGTGCAGAGTGCTCACCTGGCAGTGATTGATGCCCTGATGGCCATGGGGGCCATGGAGACGGTGACAGCAGTGAAGACATGCGGTTCTGCTGAGCTACTGGGTGGAGCCTCCAGCTGGGAGGATGCACTGCTTCATTGGGTTAATGGGGTAAGGAGCAAGCCAGGGGAAAATAATGTTTGTTTCAAGCACACATATATTTATTGTATACTTGTCAGAAATTACACACTGTTCAGACTTTGATCTTCCTAAGACCTCTTTTGTGAATGATCCAGTGTCTGTTTAGCTACAGAAATACGGATGCTTCAATTCTTTAACTCACTATGTCTGAAAAGGGCGACAACACACAGTATACTGTAGATCTGTGATTTATGTGTGTTAACTGTTTTGTCTTCTTGGCATGCGCTCAGCTAAACCAGAAGTTGAGAGAACGTACTGAAGGAGCCCAGAGTGACGCGTCTCAGGCCATAACAGAGCCCCAACCTGTTCAACCCTCTGTGAGTATTGCATTACACATCCAGTGTATTTCTGTCTCTTGTCACACATCATTATATCCAAACACATATGATAATCTGTCTAGGATTATGCACTTACTGCTATAAAGAAAAGCAACTGAAGTGCTGTGGATTAGGATCATACTGCTGGTTCTGCTGCACTTGTAGGCCTTTTACCCACTTCTACTCTACACGCACAACCAGTATTGGTTGACACAATAAAAGTAAGGGTGGCGTCATTGCTTTGTCAACAAGGTTGTCTTGTCATTTCAAGAAAGTACCGTCGTCACAACCCTTTCTCTTGTGTGTCTAGTTCTTCCACTGTAGGCGTAATACCTATCCTTGTGCTGTTCTTCTCCATTTCCCTGTCTTTCCCTATTTCCTGCCCCTCCTCCTCTCTGACAGTGTCCTACTCGCTGGTACTGGAAACTTGTTCCTGTAAGTTCTCTCCTTTCCTCTGCTCCTTCCCCCTGTCCCTCCATCCCTCAAGTGTCTTCATCAAATGTATCAGCAAATATCTGATGGTCAGGTGTGTTTTTTTAATCTCTCCATATGCTGGTGTGAGAATGCTACTGTGCATCACCTCCTAGTTTGCATTAAATTGCACGTCATAGCATAATTGTCAGGGCGGGGCAGTGTAGTGTGACGGCGCGAAAGGAATTGTTTGTTGACACACGAGCGGTGCATGAATCACAATCTGTACTTAAGCTGGCCTTGAAACTGCCATGTACAACCGGTTTCTCAGGTCCTGTCTCCCTCTGTTCAACAGAGGTGTGTGTTTGTCTGTGAATGGCTAAGGGGGACAGGCTTCTAGTCAGCTGGTCCCTGCTGACAGTGGGCTGTTTGTCTATATACTGTATTTGTACCTGAAACATTTTCTCTCTCTTGCCTCCTGAGACTCTCCCTTGTCCCAGTTTCTCCAGAAAAAAACCTTCCTTCTCTCTGCACTGATTAACTCACTCCCATTGCATCTGCCATTTGTTCATTTAAGCGCTCTCTTGTACACATTAGCATGACCTTTATTTGATATCTTTTCTTGCACTCATACTTTAGTTCTTTTTTAACATGTTCTGTTATGTATCACAGTGCATATAGACTTCCAGTATCCACCCATGTTTGGAAGACCCTTACTTGGTTTTAACATGAACTAATATGTCAAATATTTTACATACATTAACAAAGTACCATGAAGGTCCCACTGGAGTATCTGATTGTCTTTTTTGTTGTTTTTAGCTCCGTTACAGGAAGGATAAACTTCAGTCCAAACAAAAGCCTATCTTTCCAGTGGTGAATAAAATCAAAGACCTGTCCAGTGGTTGTGCTGTTGCTGCTGTCATACATTATTATTGCCCTGGCCTGCTAAGACTTGAAGGTACCAAGAAACATTGTAACCACAACAGCTTTTTAATACTTAATGTGTTTGTCAATGTAACACTTTTTCCTCTCTGTTAGATGTTTGTATGAAGGAGTCCATGTCTGTAGCAGACAGCCTGTACAACCTGCAGTTCATCCATGAATTCTGTGACAGCTGTCTGAAGAGCTGCTGTCACTTGGCACTGGAGGACATGCTGTACACACCACAGGAGCTTCAGGTACTTACATTTACACTCCTGATCATTAATCGACTGATTGACACAGTTAGAAAAATATTGAGTACTGTATTGTCTTCTTAATGCCTGATTTATTGTTTGTGGTTTGTTTAGCTCAACTTGCTGAGCTTCCTAGCAGAACTACTTAACTGGTTTGAAGTACGAAGGCCAGAGTTTGTTCAGCCAGTAGACACGTTAGGTAAGTGTCACTAATTTGGTGGTCCTGTTTAATCCCACCAGTAAAGCCATAACATTGAACATCCCTAAATCTTATTGGGGATTTTCTTTTTTGTTAGATGGATCCACACCACTAACACCAAGTAGCTTGAGTGGTAACAGGTACAGAAGCTCTCTGAATATGATTTTGTTTTTGTAATAGTCAATTTTTCCAATTCTTTGGATGAAGCACTTGTTTTAACTCAAAGGTTGTTTCTCTGCCTTACAGTTCTTCCCCTTCAATCTTCAAAAAGCCTTTCCTCCCCATCTCCTCCCCTGCGTCCGGTAAGATTGAGCCTGTGTCCTGTCATCATTACATCAGTCTACAGTGTTTTGTATATGTTTCTATAATTTTACAGTGTGGTTCACCTATTTCCCTCAATCCTTGTTTGTCTTTTAATTGTGTTTGGTGTTGTATGAGCCTTGTTTTCTTATTTTTTTTATGGTATTTGAAACTTTTTGTACAAGTATTGCTTGGTTGATTTGTGCATCCCTGTGTGGTGTGCATGCCTTTACATGTCTGTGTGTGTGTGTGTGTGTGTGTGTCCCATTGCACTCAGGATCTTTGACTCAGTCTACCTCAATGTCTCATATAGAAGGAGTTGGAAAGACATGGACAAAGAAACCTCTCAGGTAGGACCCATATATTCAGTACCATTTAAACACTGTCTGTCTTTATTGTACTTATACTCGTTTTATTTCTTTTCAGCCGCCCCTTGTCAGCAGTATCCTTCAGCATTCCTTTTGGCCTGGACAGTGATGTAGACATTGTGATGGGCAACCCTGTGATAACCCGCTCTGTGAGCTCAGACCAACTCAACCCAGCAGGCCAAACCATGACCCGGGTGCCCTACACCCCTCCCGAAGACCTCAGTCATTTGCTGAGCAAAGCACCTGGCCCCAACGGTCCACAGAGAGCTTCATGGGCCACCCAGACTCCCAGTATTCCAAGGTTGACAGATGAGAATGGCCTTGCTGCGAGTGAAACAGGAGAGCTACCTACCATTGAAGAGGCTCTCCAGATTATCCACAACGAGAGCAAGATGGAGCCTCGTTTACACCCTGATGGTGCTCCTGATGGCTTCTACCTCCACTCACCTGACGACCCTGCTAGTTCTAGACATAACAGCAACTTGGCACCCATCAGTTGCTCTGCCCCTTCACGCTCAGGAATGATGTACCGGCCCACAGGAGAGTCCAGGGAGCCCGCTCGCATCAGAAACACCTCTGAATGTTCGCGAGATGATGACTCCGTCTTGAGAGACGGCAGTGTGGACTCTGATGCATCAGAAGACTTCCCTAAGGCCCAGTCCACTCCAACCACACCAGCTGCTGGTGCACACTCTGCTAGAGGCCATGGCAAAGAGGTGTCTGACAGTGGTGTGAAGATGACTAGTTTTGCAGAACGCAAAAAGAAGAAGATTATGGATTCTCCCAAAGCCAGTGAACCCTCTTCTCCTCAGATGACCACGTGGGCACAAAAGTCTGAAGAAAGCCCCAGCAAGAGCCCACAACTCAATAATGAGATGTCTGAGCTTGGGGTTCGGCTAGAAGAAAAGCGCAAGGCTATTGAAGCACAGAAGAAACGCATTGAGGCAATTTTTGCAAAGCACCGGCAAAGACTGGGGAAGAGTGCCTTTCTGCAGTTAAAGAAGGAGCAGCGTGAGGATGAAGGCGAGGGGGAAGCAGGGGATGGCCAGGTCAGCACCTCATCCACAGAAGAAGACCTCTCTCGCTTGACACTGGAAGAAAGGCTAGCTCGAATGGAAGAGGAAGAGCAGCAGGAACAAGATGAACAGCACTCCTCAGTGGAGGATGAGGGCAATGTCAAAAGAGGATTTAAGCTCAACAAACAGGACAGTCACTCCAAAGAAAAAACAGGTACGCCAGGAGAGAAGAGCTCTGGGACACCTGGTGAGAAAATGGTTGCTCCACTAGGGGACTATAACAATGCTGTATCCAAGCTGACTGCAGCTCTTACGTCCCTGCAAAGTGACATGCAGCGGCTTACTGAGCAGCAAAACCAGCTAATAAACAAGAAAGCTCCAGCTTCCAGCAACAAATCCTGGGTCATTCCACCCAGTCCTAAAACCTCCACCCCAGCCCATACCCCTGGACGCCTACCACGAGAATCCACCCGAAATACCAATTCAGCCTCCTCCTCTCCGTCTCCATCTCGCAAACTCACAAACCACACCACTCCTCCTAAATCTCCAGTCCATCGTAGAGCCCAGTCTGTGCCCCCTAAAAGCCCCAAACACCACCAACAAAATCGTCCCTTGGACGTTAAGGTCCCAACCCTCTCAAGGGTTCTCAACCCACCTCAAAACGTGGACCGCATCCCCCACCTTCGTCGTGTAAATCCCTGGCAATCCCAAGTCCAGACTTCGTCCTCATTCTCCATTGGTGACTCTGAAAGCCGAGATGAGCTGTGCTCATCTGGACCAACTCCTGTCCCCACACCTACACTGACCCCTATACCGACTCCCCGTCCTGCCGCAGATGACACCCTGTCAGAGGTAGGCTTTAATGATGATCATAGTATATTTAGCATGGACCTAGAGGCAGAGCCCTTGCATGGCCCTTCGGCTAGGAAGGAAGGGTTTGTAGGTGGGGGCTGCAGCTCTGGTGCCGCATCAGAGTGCTCCTTCGAGAGTGATGTCCCTGCAGGGATGCTGAATGGCAAACGCAGTAGCCTGATCGAGATCTCACTGTCTGCTCTGCGAAGAGATGCAGAGGAGGATGACCAAGTACCTGATGCTTTCTCTGACTCGATGAGTGACCGGACAGAGCCGGAAGCGAAAGGAGGTGTTGGTTTCTTTTTCAAGGTAGGTGACTGATTATTATTATTTTTTTATTATTATTATTATTATTACTATATGTGCCATTCTAAAAATGCTGTTTTTGTAAAGTCAGTTCATTCATTCATTCTTGTTTCTGTTTTTATTATTAGGATGACAAGGAGCGACCAGAGGATGAGATGGCCCAGCGAAGAGCAGCTTTACTGGAGAAACAGCAGAAGAGAGCAGAAGAGATGAAAAGACGCAAACTTGAGCAGGAAAAAGAAAAAGAATCGAAGTGAGACCCTTTTTTAATTTTTTTATTCAAATACCTGCATTCATTACCAAATTAAGACTGTAACATTTAAATGTTATATTAAAATAGTTTTTTAAAGTTTGAAGATTAATGTAGTCACGCTTCATATGACTGAGTGGGATTAATTCATTTATTGTTGCCATTCCATGTCTCATAAATCATCATCATCATCATCATTGGTTTTGCAATGTCAATGACACACATTGAAACGTTTTCCACATTATCGTCCTGTACTTTTAGCAAGCCTCAGTGGATGATCATCGAGGGCTGGGGGAATAAGAGTGAGGACAGACCCCAGACCCCAGGCACCCCTCCAGCATCACGCACCCCACCAGTAGAGGGGACACCCCAGCGCAGAGGAGACTTCACTAAGCAGGAGTATGAGAGGAGACACCAGCTGAAGATCATGGAAGACTTGGACAAGGTGCTGAGGCAGAAACCCACCACGGTTCGCGGTGTCAAAAAGCAGAGACCCAAGACTGTGTTTAGAGATGACTCTGTCCTCTCTCATAGCCCTGCCAAGGGTTTCATGGGTAAATAGTTCTGATGTTTATACACACTGGTCTTAGTCTTTGTATGTCCTCTTCCTACACCCTTGTATTTAGTTTCCTCAATATAATTTATTTTCCATCCCTCTGTTCCTCCTTCTAGGCACCAAGCTGAACAAAGTGTACTCTCACTCAACCATGAACCTGTCCTCCATGGCTAATGACTCTGGAGGCCTGACTGTCAGGAAGTCTCCCAGGTACAGCACAGTGACAGTGGCTTGTATTTTCTTAATAAATGCTTGAAAAGTGGCAGGCACATTAAGCCTAAAAAACTATGTTGTGATTATTTTAAATCCCAGACAAATAAACATTTATTTTACACCATGTTGTTAAATTTCCTATAATAAAGTAGAGCTGAGCAATATTTTATTATAATATTGATATCATTATATGAGATTAACTATTATTCTGTGAAATAAAATATACAGTGGTAGTCATTATCAGTGTTATCAGGGGCAAAGGTGCATGTAACATGTACACACAGCATCAAGATCTGTAACTTTGCTCACTAAACCTTTGTTTCGACTTCCATTAGCCGTTCACACTCTCCCTCACGGCTAATGTCACCAGGCACCAGACGAATGAGTGCTCAGAATGGAGAGAAGGACTGGGAAAATGGCTCCACTATTTCCTCCCCTGCCTCAATCCCGGAATACACAGGTCAGTAATATGTTCCAAACTGAGAGATTACACAAAATCAATCCAGTGAGCATTGTTTTGTTGGGTTAATGACATTTGGAAATGCCATGTCTTCCAGGACCAAAGCTGTACAAGGAGCCTAGCTTTAAGTCCAACAAGTTCATCATCCATAATGCTATCACTCGCTGCTGCCTGGCCGGCAAGGTCAATGAACCACAGAAAAACAAGATTGTAGAGGTAAGCCACCATCTGTGCCAGAGTCCAACAAAGAGGCCCTCCCTAACTAGGCTACAAGTGAATGTGATTTATTTGTCTTTTTCTTTCTTCCTCTTCAGGATATGGAGAAGAGCACAGCCAACCACTTCCTCATCCTCTTCAGAGATACCAGCTGCCAGTTCAGAGCAGTTTACACCATGAACCCTGAAACTGATGAGATGGTACGGCTCACTGGCATTGGCCCCCGGCTCATCGCCCCTGAGATGGTTGAGTCCATTTACAAGTACAGCTCTGACCGCAAGCAGTTCACTGTCATCCCGTCCAAAACTATGTCCATGAGTGTTGATGCCTTCACCATCCCAGGTCACTTTTGGCAAAAACGCCCAGGAACTCCCAAGAAGCTTGGTACTCCCAAATAAAGACATACCCAAGATGGGTAGAGATGTTACCATTCAGGGAACCAACTCCCAACTTGTCCTTTTATTTTGGCCAGTGAGGCACTTGAGGTTGTTAGACTAGCAGTGGACAGTCAACTCTACAGGACAAGAGAAAGGGCCAATCACTCACTAATTCAGCCAATGTAGTTACAATAGCTTCTGATTGGCTCTGCCTCGTCTACCTAGATTGTAAAATGTAATGCGATTGAATCTGTCAGGATGAAGAATTCTCTATAACTTGCACCCTGCCTCCTCATGCCTTGCCTTACCCTGCCCCTGGAGTCATTTTTCCAACTCTTAGGTAAGAAAAAGAGGGAAAACCACACTGCCTTTGCCCGCACAACAGTATTTTGGGCCAGAGTAGTTTCCGCCTCTCTCAATTCTGCTTGCTTTTCCTTTTGCTGCCTTTTCTTCTTCTTCTAGGGCTCACTCTCTTTCCAGTCTACTGAGAAAAGTGGCTCAGCTTTCAGTTCTGATAGGAGATCTCAGCTGAAAATGTATAGCAGGTAACACTGCTCTCATGAATGTAGGGCACGCACTAACCACTCATTCCATTCGGGGTTGTTTTCACTGGTTGGTCAGGACCAGAAAATACCACACTGGGTGGTTTCTCTGTGGGCTGCACTGGTGGTGGCTACTGTGGCTACTTGCACACCTAGAAACTGCCTGTGCCCCCATAGTTTGTGCATTCCACTCCATTCCAACTCTCCTTCAGCTGTGGACATTTGGATGTTTTTTTTCAATACTATTTTGACATGTTTTTGCTGGACAAATCGCTTAGACTTTTGAAAGCTGAAAAAAGAATGAAATTCATGTGACTTTTTCCTCTTAACTTGCTTTCTCATTTTCGACATGTGATGAATTGAAATGTTATCTGAGCTTATCTTGAAAAACAATACTGGAAACATGAAGGAGGGCTTTATCATGTTTATCATTACTTTGATGCAGCTCTGTGTGAAAATGATAATCAATTCTGATTTAATATATACTGAATGCTGATTACTTAGATTTTTTGACAATGATTTGTAAAAAGTAACTTGACCTTTTGTAAAGCTATGAATAAGCTAGCCTGCTGCTTAAGCATTAGAGAGATGTATGTTTGAAATAAGAACGAGTGAATGAGAATGAATAGTCTTGTCAAACAGCTGAAAATTGCTGGAACATTTTGTCTAGGGATTAATAAATCCTTTAGGTCACTAGGAGTCTGTTTCATGTTATGATTCCTTGTTTGTGTCCTTGCATAAAAACAGTAGGTTTCTTCATGAAGGATCATTCCGGACTGTAACAGCCCTCATCTTCCCCACACAGTCTCTAGAGACTCCTTCATCTATAACTGGGGGAATGTAAAATGCCAAACTGCTTCATTTTTTTTTTTGCCAGTGTGTCCATGCTATTAGGGAAAACCAGACCCTGCAGTTGCTTGTGATCAGGTCAATATCACCACAAAATCCGTGGGAAATTGGCCTTCTTCCCTTCCTTTGCAGTCTTGAGCACTACAGCAGCACTACATGTCCATTTTTCAAATCACTGACTGCCTCTAACAAATGTGTGGTTTGAATGAGATTCCAATGTGGGGGAAAAAAATGTCAAGAGCAGCATGAGGAAAAATGGTAAGATAATTGATTAAAAGTGTGAGTGGAGGAGTGCATATGGAATTGGTGGATGTTTGTATTTATGTGTTTGTAAAGAGTAGTATGTGGTAGTTAAACACTATATTTTGATTCTGTGCAATTCTCCCCTAGAGATTCCCACATCACCCAGAGGTGTATTTATTTGGTTTGCATTAGATGGTGCATTTGATGTTTAGTTTCGGGTTCTACTTAATGTCTTTTTTTTTGGTTAAGATGGTAAGTCACTCATTCATTTCATAGACGTCATAACATTTATGTTGTTTTCTTTCTCTTCTGTTTAAATCTGTGCCAGCACATTATGTATGTTGATGTTCATTTCATAAATTGACTCTCCTTGGCAACTGGAAAAATAAAAATCCTTTTTAAATCATTGTCATCTGTTTTTTCATTCCCATCTTTATTTTTTTCATTTGCATTGTTTGTTAATTGAATTCTGAATGGGTGCTGTTGATATCGGTTATGGCCACTAGCCTATGAGTGAAGGCAGCAGAAACGGTGAAGCTGTTAAGAAAAAGTGACATTGATATGTTATAATCTTGATACATGCTTGAGGCAATTCACTTATGGGTTTATCTAAAAACCAAATATCTTTATTCAATGATGCATTTTTTCTTTTTCTTTACACAGTTAAGTTTGTCCTGCTTATTAAAGTACTCCATGGTAGAACTTGGATCTCTGATCTGTCCCACAATACGGACAGAAAAAAAACATTTACTGGGATGTTTGGCTATGGTAATACTGTTAATGGGCACTTGGGTGAAGCATGACAGGTTTAATAAATATTCATTGCTGATCTTGGATCACTTCTGTGATTGAGAAGTGCTGTTAGAGCGCACCTGTTGACTTTTTGCAACAATCATCAGTAGTAGGGAGCACAGTTGGGTCTGAAAGGTAAAAAAAGGAGGTACAAAAATCCACAGTTCAAATTCAGGCTGTGCCATTTTTGTTTCACCAGATTCAGCAGCATCTTCTCAGTTGTGCTTAGTGTGCAGCATCTCAGTGAGTAGAGAGTTGCAAGGCAAATCCCCCAGAAGATGGCGCTGGTACAAATACTCCTCAAGCTGCAAGCTAATGCTGCGCACTTCAGGCAGGCGGAGAAGCAGCTGGCCGAACTTGTCTGAGTGTCCTGGGTGACTGCGTTGGGTGTGCTCCATCAGGGCCCTGTTCACCCTCTCTTGAGTCTGCTCCACCTGCCTGTGGCTCTGCACTGACTTCACATCTATATCAGAAAGAAGATACATGGTACATTCATCATCATTTCATAATACATACATGCATACCTGCTCAATGCCAACAGAAGCTTCATGAAGGACAGAAGCATGAAAATGCACAAATTCATTTTTAAAGTTGATCAGGGAGGTATATCTGATATGATGTGTATGTTTTATAAAAGGTTATATCATTTAAAGCGCACCAGGGTTGAATAGCACCAAGTATTTGAGACAGACAAACTCATGTCTGTCTAACTGGAGTGCCTTCAGTTTGGACACCAGGTCTTGGGTCCTTGATACCAGGCCACTCAGTGTCGCTCCTGCCTGAGAGATGATGGTCGACAACTCAATCTGCATTAGAATAAGGTGGTGATCAGAATTAAAGTTTCTGTACAACCAAAAAGGGCGCATAATGTCATTTCTACAGACATTTTGATGATCATAAGAATTCCGCATTTTGAGCAGTTAATGTCAATCTTTACCTGTTGTCCTGTGACCAGGTATATGCAGCCCTCTTTGCCGTAGGTCACCTGTCTACAGAGGTGATCCAGGACCAGCAGCTCACCCCAACAGCTCTGCAGCAGGATCATCTGGTCCTCCACCTGTGGAAAGCATAAAACAATATATCTGATGTAAATGCAAATCAAAAGCTATGACCTTTGACCTTCAGCCAACACTGAACACATAGCAAAGAATAAATACCATAGATACACTCAGAAAGCTAATTAGAGATGTGTACTGCTGTGAAAATGCTATGTTTATGCAACTTTATGATTTCCTGATTCATCACCTTGAGTTCCTTGAAGAGTTCACTGTTCCTGGCCCACTCCACAAGGCCAAATAGAGTCTGGTCAGCCATTTTGCACATGATGCTGAATGTATTTAGGCGGTCATGTTTGCCTCGGTTGGCCTGTTCTCTCTGCAGACTGGCGAGGACCTTGGTACACAGCTGGTTCTCATCCTGCTCTCCCACCAGGAGTTGGCTTAGGAAGTTGTGTGTCAGAGTGGCTGATGAGGGGGTGTCTGGAATTTGCGTAGAAGCCTGGGAGAGGGGGGTGGTTGAGCTCGGTGTTGAGCATGGAGATGATTCTGGTGTTCTTCTTGGGGTGAATGAATTGTTCTGAGTTGAGTGCATTGGATAGTTTGCGGGAGTTGAGCTGTAGCTAAAAGGCATTTCTTCTTTCTCCTGGAGGTATCCAGGGAAGGTGCGGTGGTACAGTCCAGGGTAGGGCAAGGATGAAGGAGTGAGCACCCTGTCTGTGTTCAGATTGCAGGCCAGGCGCATGGGTGCGCCCGACTGCACCATAACAGAGGGAAACATGTGGGACTGATGAAAAGCATCAGAGGACAATGGGACACTTGTGTGGCTGCTCATTAGGTGAAGGTCATTTGGAGCTGTGGGCCGCTGTTTTTGGGTAGTTTCCATCTTCATCCTGTAGGGGGCAGTGTTTGACTGGTGATACTCCTTTTGCTGTTTCATTTGCCTGTCCTGTCGGTACAGAGGGCCAAATTTATTCCTGCCACCTCTCATACGATCTGCTCTTACCGCTGTTGACAGAACATGAAACAAATAATCAAGGTTTTACAACAGTGAGATTTCAGACATTGACAGAAATGATTTGGTTTAGAAAACAACATTTTGAGGGCTAAGATTAGCTCCAAAATAGAAAGTCATCATATGTAGTCTGGGTCATTACAGTAGGGATGTATGGCGTCTTAGATAAGTCATATGGGAGAAAAGCACATGCATGTCAGTGGAAGACTAGGCATGTTGCAATGCAGCAGAATACACTTACAAAGTGTATGGATGTATGTTTCTGTATGGGGGGTGGTGGCTATTTACTGTACCTTCTCTTTTCATGCCCACTGCCAAACACTTTTGGAAGCGGCAGGAAGGACAACGTTTCCTCTGTGAAAGGTTCATGGGGCAGCTCTGTTGTTCTGCACAGGCATAATGCTTGTTATTCTGCACTGAGCGTTTAAAGAAGCCCTGCAGAGAGAGAGAGTGTAAGCATGTGGCTTCATTCTCTGCCGATTACAAGACAATCCTGAGTGACAATATAAAATATGCATCATTATAGTTACAGAAATAATATGTTTAAATTGTATAGTAGTTCATGGGTATTTGGTATATACTACAACACCAAAGTGCCTTTATGGTACCATTAAAGAATACATGCTTTTTCATGGACTGCCCAAACCCTATCCCTTACCTTGCAGCTTTCACAAGTGAGCAGACCATAGTGATATCCTGACACTTTGTCTCCACAGATGGGACAGCTCTCCTCTGATGCTGGTCTGCTGTCTGGCTCTGTCTTTAACTCCCGAGCTGGAGAATGACACCACAGTTACACGTTAAATGTCCAAATGTACAGTATGACACAAACTTCTGATACTAAAGGTGGCCGATGTGGCACAAGAGGAGATAATAAGTGCTGGTTATTTAATGGAGGTTGTTATGGTGATGTGCCAAGCTGTTGAAAACACAAATGTGTGTCCAGAAGACAAGTCTTGCCCCAACCTTCTTTCCTGTTCTAATGTTTTCTTCTCTCTATTTCTTCTTAACTTTGAGTAAAATACAGATATGCCGAAGGTAGTGGACTCCCCACTGTCTTGTATTTCTTTTCTTTTGCATCAGTGCAGGTAACATCTCATCAGCCACAAAGACGATTCTTAAATAATATGTCAACAGAAACACTCTCAGATTTAGTAGAAGTACTGTAGAATATTCAGTGGTTGAGTGCTGACATGTAGGTTTGTCATTTAAATAGGTTTATCGCTCAGCTGTTGAGAGAATAGTAGGCAGTACAGGACCATACCTCTGTTGGAGACAATAACTCATCCTTGTGATTCATCACCAGCACTCATATTATTTGATACGAATATTTTGTGAAATGTAATTATTATGTTTTGTGTAATGCCATTGTGTTTTGTGTAATGTTATGTTTTGTGCAATGTCATTGTGTTTTGTGTAATGT
>JAVQJL010099289.1:0-11417 GCA_036024295.1 Nannoperca obscura
CTTGACTCTATTTTCTATTCATTTCACAACGTATGGTGGTGAATAAGTGTGACTTTTCATGGAAAACACAAAATTGTTTGGGTGACCCCAAACTTTTGAACGGTAGTGTATATATGCAATGTTTTTGCAATTTTGCAAGGTACTTTTAAAACAGACCCGCATCATCTACATTATATAGCTGTAACATTGTTTTAACATATTCAAAACATGGGCAGAAATTAGTTCAACACACAGGATACTGATGCACAGCAAGACAAGTCCAAAGGCAACACAAGCCACGCTTTTAAGAATCAGTAACAGGTTCACTTCAGTGCAAGTCACCCACTGCATGACAGCTGGTTCACTACCACTGAGCCTGAACTAGTAAACATGGAGGTGCATGGGCTCTGTTTTAACAAGGCTGGGGATCAGTGTTACCATCCAAGCCCACTACAGGAGCAAACATCCAACCTTGGTTGTCAGACCCCTGACCCAAACAGCTCTGCCCACATGAATCTCATCATCTGACAACCACACACACTGCCCTTATTTCCTGCTGTGTACCACACCATCCCTACTATGAGCTGTCAGTCAAACTCCAGGCTCACAGACTCTTGTCAGACTGAGAGATGATCTTCTCTTCCTGTCTCTCTCTCTGCCACGAACAGGATCTGTTGGTGGACCACGAGCATATGACAATATTGGAAAGAGTCTGGATGAGACTAGAGGCCAATGCCCAAAGGAAAGAATAAAAAAGAAATGAAAGAAAAAACAGAGAATGAATCCACTCTGCAAACCACGACATCACAAGGCGTGCGTGTGCTAACAACAGGCCACTGTTATTAGACCTGGGAGTCTTTGTTCAAAACCACACTGAAGCATTGTGCTCTCAGACAGCACTCGAGACTGCCCTGATGTTTATTCAAATAACCAACAAGTGCAGCATCATGGTGAATCTGATCTCCTCACTCATACTTAGTGATAGAAAAGACAACACCTACAGAAATGTCTCTTTGTGTCTTAATTCAGCTTCAGCCTCTTGGTGTTCAGCTTCTCCTTTAGTCGCAAATGAAAAAGGCAAACATCAGAAACTAGTTCCCCTCCATCACACTCTATTTTGTCAGCTTTTCTTTTCCATGAAATTATAAAGGGGATTTGTTGCAGCTTTTCAGCCACTTCATAGCACTTAACTAATTGCTGTCCTCTCATAGACAAAAACGTACTAGCAAAACATAGACACACAAATAAACCATATGCAGGCACATGTGTGTGCACACAAACATAGAAAGATTAGGCTGTGATATTTTGTATGCTTTTAAATTTAATCAGACCCGGTTTTGAAAAGATACTACTAATATCATCACCTAGACACATTTAATCTTTTTAATATAACTGTGAAAATCAAACTATACCTGTGCCAACTACAAGTGCCTACATTTTGAAGCGATTATAAAAGCCCGGTCAAATCTCTTTCGCTAGTGGTATCAGCCAATTATAGAAACAAGTGACCATTGAATTAACACATGGAACTTGAAAGCTTTTGCACTCTGATGTAGAATGCTCTTTGGAAAAAATATGTCAGACCTTAATTTGCAGTTTCACAGGGAGTCACCTGAGTTCTGGGCAAACAATAGGCTTTAACTCAATAGAAACACAATGGCATTGTAAATGTTTAAAAGTGTTGATAAATGTCACAGTTCTTCTTCAACATTTTTGTAAATGCTATCCAGACAGAAATGTTGAATGAATAACAAATGTTCAGAATAAATTCATTTTAAGCTTGCCACAATAGACAACTCCTACGCCTTTTTTCTTCATAGATGAGAATTGAGGATTTGCATTAACCCCAAACACTGCTTCAGTATCTAAGTGATAGTGAAAGGAGTGAAGGGAGAGCCATGAAAACCAGAGCTGTGGAAGAACAGCCACAAAAGATAGATAAACCCAACACCACAGAGAGGTGAGCCAACTGTTCCAAGTTTCACACAAGGGGAAGAAAAAGAGAGGGGGTGGAGAAGATAATTTAGCATTTGTGTAAGCTGTTTATCAAATTATTAACTGCACAGATGTTTCTGACTAGCTAGGGGCTGAACATGGGCTCTGCCAGGCAGGGGAACAAAGGTCTGACGGATTCAACAGAGATGTGCACTGAATATCAATTTAATTTACTAGCTGTTCATTCTCATGCAAATTGTGACCTCTGTTAGGGCATATCAATGGCCATACACATTGTATGTCTTCAGAAGAGCAGCAGGCAGAAACAGTGCAGAAACACTGTATGAAACTACAAATAGGGAAAATAATATTTTCAGTGCAGCCATTCATGTAGCAAGATTTGAAAAATGTATGCATGGCACTTTTTTGTTTTTACTGATAAACACTTTTAAAGACTATACCAACTCTATCATCAAAACTGTTTTTATTTTGCCCCATTTGGGCTATTTGCATTTTTCTAACTAGGAAGGAACTATACTGTAGATAATTTGCAGTAGAGTTGGAATGAATGCTGTGGAGAGATATGTAGATAAGAAAACATTGTCAAGGAGGCAAAATAATGTATGAGCCCTAGTCGTTTTTCTATGCATTTGTCAATGCAAAAATCATACTCACCAGCATGTATTAAATCACAAGTTGAGTTCAGGGGTTCACTTTAATTGGATGCCTTTACCTTTGATGCAATCTCATTCATGGTGTCTGTACGTCTTGATGAGATTTCTGCCTGATACACAAAGTAGGGGAGAGCAACATAAGGACATTAAACACTGGTTGGGAACGTTGTCTATATTGTGAACAATAATCTGCTAAAAATAATCACGAATGCAAGGTATGACATCCAACAAAGGTTGATCACTGGCATCGACTTCAGCTGAGCTCAGCTGGAACGGGAATGTTGCAAGTCCCATTTTCTTCATCACCTCCAAAGTACCGCCTTTCAGCTCTTCACAGCACAAACAAAAAGCCTGGCAACAATATCAATTATACATGCAGGAGGCAAACAAGGGGATTTATTTCACAACAAATAGCCTCATAGAGAGATGCTGAATAGGGCAGATTAGCATTAGAAAAGGACAACAAAACTCCCCAGTTCAACTGCTAAAGAGCAATTTGGAACTGGAATTGGGGAAATTGCTTAATTAGGGTATGCATTTGGAGGGGCTGTCAGAATTTCAGAATCCCAGCAAGGATTTGTAGTGTTGTCGCTTTGACAAAATTACGTGCTGTTGCAGTAAAAACATGACATTATGAGAACTGTCAGTGGTGACCTTTGATCATGTAAGACAAGATCAAGGGATGATACAGCAGCCATCTGAGCAAATGAGGCATCAATCTGTAGGCTATCAGATAGAGAGGGGGGAACTTATCAAATAAAGACAAAGAAAGCCTTTTGATGGCTGGTATTTAGCCCAGTCAGGTAACAGTCTTTTTTGTGTCAGCAAATCGTACGTTTTTCTGAACTATGAAGTTCTTTTTTATGTGAAAGTGTTTACATATAAGAGTTATAATGTTAAGTTTATCCTTGTAAACAAGAAACGACATGTATGCACCAGTATGACTGTCAAACGTATGTGTAGTTAAACACTTTCTAAAAAAAGGGGGGGGGGGCTCTGTGTTTCGGTAAGTATTAAAGAGTTGGTTGAAAACATATTACAATGTTTCTTAATTTCAGTTTAATAGAACTTTTGTGATTGTAAGACCGCTATTTCTTAAACTTGTCTTAAACAACATCTTTCTACCTTTCAAAGAAAAATGTGATTGAGGAAGCTCACGCCGCCGTACTCGCACCACGTGCTCTCTGTGTTTATCAGCAGGGATTTCTGGGAAGCGGTGCTCATGGTAACCAACGTAAACACCAGGCACCCTCCACCTCCTCCTCCACCTCCTCGTCTCGGCTCTGCAGTAGTGCCAAAGCAGGCGAAAATGGCAAGCATGGCTAGCAGCGAGGACCAGTATTATGAAAAGATAACATCAATTCAACAAAGCATGCATAAAAGGTGAGTTTCCCTCTGTTTTGATAACCGGAACACGGCCCAGGGGAGACCGCGGACTCTGGTTGTGATCTGTGCTGTCTAGAAGTCGCCTCCTGCCGCTTGCCATTGGAAGATAACAGGCTAGCTACTTAGCTAACCAGCGAAGACAGGATAGACTAAGATGCTGCATGGCTAGCTAGGTTTGTTCATTAGCTCATTTACCTCGGACGTTACCCATAGCTAACAACAGTAATACTGTGGTTTGCATGTGGATAAGTTGAAACATAACCTGAAATAACAAACACGTGTTTTGCGTGTTGTTTTCATGTTAGCCAAAGTTCCCATGAATCTCATGCTCCTGCTTTTCTGTATGTAGCTAATACGTGGATCAACATTAACATACGCTAGTAATATAGCACATTTTATGCAGCTAATTCGTATGTAAACATTAGTATCCGCATATAGCTCATTCGTATATCAACATTAGCATACGTATTGCAGTTTTAAATTAGTAAATAAATAAGTACCGTTAATATTGCTGATAATTAGCATAGCCTAGCAAACCACGGAGATGCTGCAGGGGTCTGTGTGGGTGACAGCTCCTCTGACTTGTGTGTGCAGGGAGAAACGGAGGCTGGAGCTGGAGAGAGAACTGTTTGCTTACTCCAGATCTGATAAAATGATGTAAGTTACACAGATTGCTATATACCAAAAAACATATCTTGTTCTCCTTCCTTGACTTTCATAGCGTTAACTTTAATATGTAAGATATTTGAACAGAGTCCTCGCTGTATATAAGTCAGTAGTTTAAATTAAATTAGTTTGGCAAATGTATCATATGTTATCAGTATACATATATTGTATACTGTAGAGATACTTAGTCATGTGAAATATAATTAAAAAAGGTCCTGGCATTTATGTTAATCTGAGATATTTTGGTTCCACAAAAAATATCACCTCGAGCACCATGCACCATTGGATGTAAGCAGAGTAGCCGGTTTTGATTGTAAATTGTTTCTCATAGATATTAACATTCCAGGTCAAAACAGCAAAGCTGAGGATGATACGAGAGTTGAGGATTTAAATTTATAACATATTGTGCTTAACCTTGTCTTGTGAAAAGTCTAGCTCTTATTTTTTGACAATGCTCCCAGATAATATTTCTTTGGAATCATTGTTCTCCACTGCCTTCAGCTCACAGATAAAGTGTTCCAAACTGCGCAGTTATCTCAAGGAAATCTGTGACAGGGAAGCACGAGCAAAAATGAGAAACCTTGAGCTTCTGAGAGATGTGGAGTGCATAGAAATTAGCATGAAGGAATATAGGCCTGACCATGGCCTCCTGCAACAACAAAAGGTATAACACACACACACACACACACACACACACATACACAATTTCAGTTGTTTAGTGGAGTCGTTTTTCTTTTGAAACATTTGATAAAATGTATTAATTATTCATTCATTTTTGAATACTGTGTGTTCAGAAAAAAACATTTGTTTGAACATTTTACCACCTGCTCTATGACTTTAGAATAGGAACAATAAACTCACAGACTTACAATATAATACAATGTTTTGATAAATGTATATTTATTAATGAAGGACGTTCATTCACGTTTGCCTTAATGCTGTGCTGTAATTTTAACACAGAGTAGAAATATGTGCTTGCAATTGCTTGATGTGACAATAGTAAACACTCAAACTGTGCAATTCATCACGACAAATGAACGAGGGAAAAAACAATGAGCCAGTGAGATTATCACTTAAAACTCAACGACAGTGCTTGACAGCTTAATATCAAATTAACAAAATTGGCTAATTATGACTCACTGAGTTAATTGCCCAATATAGAGACTCTGAAGTGCTCCAGAGGTTTAGTCATTCTCTCCCCTCAAGCAGTTGGTTTATTTCCTCTTGATGCTTTGTGAGTCCTGCATGTTTGTTGTTATTTTGGCTGTCCTGTTGCTTTTTGTTCCCGTTGTATAAAGTCACCCTGATTTTTCTGGTTTAACTGATGCTTCCAGTAAAATAATAAACATCAGTTCTCAAATGGACAGTGGGTAAAGTGAAGTTATGCACACATGCCGAGGTGCATACATTTATAACTGTAAGTGTAATCTTTATTGGTTGTGCAGAACATTAAAATACAAGAGTGGATAAATGAGAAAGCTGCCTTTTCAAAACGTGTGCTTCTGTAAACTTCTGTTGTTTTGGTGAAAAGGTGTGGCATGGTTGAGCTAATCCAAGTGCCCTTAAAGAGGCCATTAGGGTTTTTTAATTGGAGTTGGGATTAAGGCAGTTAGTCTGGGCCGGTCAGATAAATGTTAAAAGGATGTCAGCAGCCACACAGAGGACATTCACTTGGGAAAAGCCGTTGTGATTGACTGTGATTGACTGATGCTTGACGTTGTCACTTTTGCTTTCATATCTTCTGCTTTTACACCACATGCAGATAATATTTAACAACACTATCACAACGTTAAAACAGACCACTCCTAGTGTTTGCATGCTGTGTCAGTTTGTCTGCCCCATTTCAGTTAAGTATCATGTATTATCTTCTGCCTATCTACTTTTATCTTTGTATTTCATTCTTTCTTCACATCTCTTACAGGCTGACTTATTCAAAAAGATTTCCAGATTTATGGAAGCAAGGAACAAAATGGAGCAAGGGCTTGGCGAAACAAAGGTAATGCTAATATGTGAAACAAAATGTATACTGCTAGTATTGTGAGAAGACTAGCATTCATGTTTGGAAGTAACATATTTATACATCATGTATTTAACACCTGTCCCATCTACTATGTATTGTGTGACTTTTGGTGTGTGTGTGTGTGTGTGTGTGTGTTTTACACATTTTATTTATGGTTGAAAAATGGCACTTGTTTTTTATGTTGGATCCTTCTTTTTATATGTTTACAAGGTTTATGCAAATCTCAATTTTATCAAGCTGTGTTTTCATGTTTAGAATAACAAAGGAAAGTAGACATTATGCCTGGTAAATCTGTAGAGGAGTCTACATTTAAACTGTGTATCTGTAATAGCACAGGTGTCTAATCCTAGCTGGTGCATCTGTACAAGTGATGTAGTTCAAGCCCATAGCTGCTTTCTCCCTTCACTTAAAGCAGTTAAAGCTCTTTTAGATGAAATGTCTAAGACATCTCATAATAACTTGGAGCATGCTGTCTAGAGCAGTCACTTGTAACTGTGTGCAAAACCCCCGTCAGCCTGTCGATATTGTAATGAGCAAAATGGTACCGTCACTCCATTATGCATACAAGCCATTGGCTGGCAGTGTGCATGTCCCTCAGGCTGCAGCATTCATTAAGGGAAGCTTACCGGGCTGAAAGCTGGAGACAGATGATAACGGGATATGATTTTCATATTTAATACATTCCTTGGAAGAGCACACGCGTGCCGCAGATTGATAGAAGAATCAATTGCTACTTTAGTGAAACACTTTCTACTTTGCCCTGCAGCTAGCGAGGGAATCACTCAGCCAAGAAATTAACTTTTCCTCTTTTTTTACCTACTTTGTGGATCTGCTGGGCAGGCTGCATGGTTTACAGTGAATGTTATTAAGCAGCTAACTGTTTGGTATTTAAGACGCTTATCAGAAAAGAAACAGAAGCCATGCTTTTTGTTATTATGTTTGGAGGGAGGCTTTTTTGCTTCACTCTCTTCCCCCTTGGTGACATTGAATGAATCAAAACTTGTCTAAAGGATTTCTAATAAGATGAAAAGTTAAAACATTGATCTTGAGACATTCTTCTGAAAGATTTTGTGAAAAGAATTTTGACCTTGGCCCAAATAAGCCACACTTATTCAAAATTATTATGGGGATAGTTAACATACGCAAGTAAAATTTCTTTCTAATTAGATTTATTTAACCAAAGCAAGAAATGTGTATTTATGTCTAGCAAAATATAGTTTTATGAGGTAATGGAAAGTTTTGTTTCTAAAAATGATTTTGTATCATTGATTTTTCCCTTAATTTTTGCAGGTTGAAGCTGTGCATAAACAGCACCAGGACAGCTCCCTCATCCATCCAGCTAAGGATTTTACAAAACTACCAGCGGTAATTTTTATGGGCCGCCAGACCTCCAGAGGGTCTGACGCTGAAGCTGGCACCACAAGTGTACACTCACACCAAGCATTGCAACGTTCACCCAATCGCAGCATGCACTCCCGCGAACGTCTACCAAGTGGCCTTTTGAAGGACTTCAGAGTTGGCGGAGAGGATGCCGCCAGCAACCGAGCACATTTATCAGATGACATTTCAGGCTCAAACGATTCCCCTGACGGCTGTAATTTGAGTGACAAACATGAAAGAATGGTGGCGTCGCTCCCATCTGTTCGTGACTTAACGGGCGGAGCTGGAAATGTGCCTTCTGGAAGTGATGATGAACAAGAACCACCGCCTCTGGTGACCTTGGCGGGGCCTGTGAAGAATCCGTTTCCCAGCAGCAATAACCCTACGAAGGCTAAGAATTCCTCTGCAGAACACACTGACTCCCGAGAGGTGGCTCATCAGCCACCCATAATGGAAGATGGAGAGCGAGGCCTCAGCCATTTCATGCATCAAACCACTTTTGGAAAAGAAGCTCATGCACCAGGTTTGCAATATTGTGCCTTGCTTATTACCTTGTAATATCTTTGTCTCTTTAATGAAATGGACAGTTAAAATAACTTTTATGTTGCCTTTTTTTGAAGATTTGAAATAAGCCAAATAATACTTTGTACTGGGTTCAAATTCAGGTAGGCATGAAAGTGTCAGCACACTAAGCTCTGACGTGCAGTTGTCAGAGAGCAGTGCTAGTGACCTGTCCATCTCTCTGACACAATCTGAGCTGGAAGAGGATCTCCCAGAGGGTGTGGCACCTGAGAGGATCACCACTTCTGGAGGGAGTGATGATCACGATCAGCACAGTCCTGAATCACCCCTCCTCTCCGATGGGTCCAAGGACACACCAGAGTCAAAGTGTGAATCCCCAGCTCCAGTGGTGACCTTTGAAAGGTACGGTATGTTTGACATCTGTACTTTGTTGTCTGGAATTGTCAAAGGTCATCAGTGGAGAAAACCATTTTGATTGCTTTATGGGACATAGTCTTCTTAAAACGTGCACAATGCAGTCAGTGTTTTTTCCCCTCAATATTTAAAGCAAAGCAGGCTGAGAGAGGAGAATGTTCTGCATGGTTATGCTGAACCACAGAGGGCTGTTAACGATAGTAGCGGGTGAAGACACCATACAGTCCTCGCCACCATCACATCAGAGGCTGACAGAGAGGATTGTGGGAGTCACGGTCCGTGCCACCGTGCTCTCTGTAGCTCAGCGGTAGCTGCGGTGGTGGCAGTGATGCATCTTATAGGGAGAGCTCAGGACCTGTCACCAACAATATTGCCATAATCCAAGATAATGCTGTAACAGAGCAATTTTCTGCTTGAGAGACCTCAGGAAGTCCCCAGTGGAGGAGGAAATTTGTGGCACCATAGAGTGTTCTGGAGGGTGGGCATGTGGACAGCACTTACAGCCACAAATCCTTAGCGTGATGATGGCCTCTGAGTTGAAGGATCATTTTGGATGGGGTTAGAGCCACAGAAAATCCCATGTGAATGTTTGTGCCTAAAGCCTCTGCACTTTCCCTGCAATATGCAGTATTTTATGAACAGGGCCTATTATGCTCTTGAAAAAGAAGAAGAAAACTTTATTTGGTGTGTAATTTTTTTCTTTACCATATTCTTAAGGACAGTCTCAGTGTTTGGTTTTTGTTGTTTCTGTCCAGGGGTCACGTACATTACACAAGTACACTTATTTTTACAAGCCTTATTTTTTTAGATGAAGTACCCGGTTGCAAATTTGTTTACAGTAATACTATTAAAAACAAAATTATTTCCCTGTAACTGCAAATATAAAGAATCAGGTAAGAATCAAGAATAAAGAGTCTGGTCTATATGTTTAAAGTATGAAGCATTTTATTTTCCCTCAGAGTGTAGCATGTTTGTTTGTGCTTGACTGTTTCTGTGTGGTCTACTATACTGTTTATAGCATGACCTCAAGAGGAACTGCAGTTAGCCTGTGCCGGGGAACGTGTGGTGGGGGCTGCAGCTTTCATTGTTAACATGGAGGGCTTCTGTATATGAGGAGAAAGCCAGAGGCTTTGATGTAAATCCCAGAGAGCATCCAGTCTCTATCCTCTCCCTCTCTTTCTCTCTCTTGTAAGGTTAGAGTTTATATCGCTCCCTCCATTCAGCTCACAGTTAGGAAAAACAAGCCTGGGCAATTCATTAGATTACCCCATTATATTTCTCCTCCAGCATGGCTGGGGTGAGTTGGAGTGAAAGACTGAAATATCCTCCAGGTTCTTTCTTCAAGACTCATCATAATGGGCCTCACTGTGTCCTGCTCTCAAATATGTCGTCCCTGAACCGCATGATGGTTCTGCCCGATTGGTGACGGCCTGTCATACAATTAAAGTTGAGTTCTTAAAAAGCCAACACAAGTCTAGAGGTAGAATTTGAAATCTGAAATGCTTAAAATAATATAAATGTTTTGCAATGTCATTAAGGCATCATGCTTTTTTTTTTTTACAAACATCCCTCAGGTTTTAAATTCAAGTCTCAAGTGAAGTTATTGCACTTTGTCAGACTGTACTTTGTATCGTATTAGCTCTGTGGCCATGGTGTGGTGGGACATATTCCAAATTTAGTCATGCGATCCCTGAGCTCAATGTGTTGTTATCACTTGTGGTATATTTTTTCCATTCCTTTGTGTGTTCTATTTGCTGTCTGTGCCGACACAGTGAGATTCTTCTGACACCAATCACTCAACGGTGAGGCCATTCTGTGTGGTAAATCACCCCGGAGTCAGTACTGTACACTGTAGAGCAATATCGCTGCAGAGAGGCTGACCTCTTCCTCCTAGCTAACAATGCACTCCTGATGATGTCGACATGCCGACAACAGCAGCATCTAAAGTGAGGTTGGAGACCTTGACATGAAAGCTGGCAACAATACAATGAGAGAGAGGTTTGCAGAAAAACACAACTAATTCCCTCTCTAAAGGTCTCTTTTTGAAGAGCATTGACAAATAAACTGGAAAGAGAAAGATGACTATTTCAAGGCCCACACTGATGATAAGGGAGAGAAAAAAAAAAGATAGAGCTTTTGCCTATGCTACTTCAGCCACACTGAAGAGGACTTAGCACAGACGGATTGCACACTACAGAATGTCATGGATATAATTCAAGCTGCCAGCTTAATCAGGATGTTACCAGGAAACAACCTGCAAAAAAGAGGGAGCAATTGTTTGCTGACCCCTAACCCAGGAGCCCATTACAGATTGTCATAAATTCTTTTTGGCCCCTTTTATGTTAGGGGGGGGGGGGGGGGGCTAAGGATATAGCGGCGTGGGGTTTATGGGAGAATTACATGAGGGCCCCCCACAGCTTAATGCCCAAAAAAGAGATGGA
>JAVQJL010099293.1:0-22287 GCA_036024295.1 Nannoperca obscura
GAGAGAGAGAGAGAGAGAGAGAGAGAGAGAGAGAGGGCTCACACCAATTTCAAAGGCAGACATGTATTTCCCAATTGAGTGATTTCTTTACTTCTAGTGGGGACCTCTTCAGAAATGTCACACATTGTACATGGGTTTGTGGTTGCATAATAAAAAAGCTAATATACACACACATAAGATCTGCAGCTGAATAATGACGTGAGCTTTAGGTACAAATGAGCCATTCATACAGAATATATTTTCTTCCC
The DNA here is from genome assembly GCA_036024295.1 of Nannoperca obscura. Classification (NCBI taxonomy): domain Eukaryota; kingdom Metazoa; phylum Chordata; class Actinopteri; order Centrarchiformes; family Percichthyidae; genus Nannoperca; species Nannoperca obscura. Next base: position 249 of record JAVQJL010099293.1, read on the forward strand.
TTTCTGTAACAGGTCTTTTGTCCCACAGTGGGAGAGGGTGAGGTGGGGGGTCATGTGGTTTCCCTTTTGTGAGTCTTCAGATGGTTGATGAGGCTGATTTGTTGCATTGATCACTGCATTGATTGAAGATGCTCCTATAGAGATCCTCATTGGTTGCTATGGTTTCAGGTGTATGTCAAATCTCTCTGTCGAAGCTGCCTCGCCAGAGCTTTTGCTCACACCAGGCAGGTTGGTGTGAATGAAGACAGGGAAATTACCACCAATGAATAAATAACCCAGATGGTGATGACTAATGTACAGACACGATGTTGCAGGTACCCTTGCATATCTAGTTTTTTTATAGTTTCTTGGTTTTGGGGAGAATTCAGCAGTAATCGTTTATTTAAAGAGCTGGGACCAAGTACTTTCAATGCATATAGGTCTAATTGATACAGTATGTTCAGTCTGTGTGGATATCCAAGGCCTGGCTGTTGCTCTTGTGTCATTTATTTTTATTGTTAAGATAATATTACCAGGTCACAACGTGATACGTCTCAAGTCATGTCAAGTCTTTAATTAGGTCCAAGTAAAATAATTTTATATTTAAAGCGAATCTGCACTCAAGGCTTTTGCTGCTACAGCATTACTTGGTTTGGTACAACCAGTATCTTATGGTGGCTAATGTTAGCAAACTTCACATAGATATTTCCCATAGCACACCATGAGGTTGACTTTTGTGCCTTTGAGCAAAATATCTCGACAACTACTGGATGAATCACCATGGAATTTGGTGCCAACATTGATCATCTCTTTGGTCGTCCTTTGAGTTTTCATCTAGTGTCATCATCAGGTCACATTTTATTTTTTCCAATACTTTGGTTGAGGACCAAATACCAGAAAAACTAATGACATTCCCATCAGCCTCTGCTGTGCTTTGATTTGTCTAATTAGCAAATGTTAGCATGCTAACACGCTAATCTAAGACGGTGAACCTGGTAAACATCATACCTGCTTAACATCAGCATGTTTGCGTTGACATTAGCCTAGTCCAAGTCTCAAGCCTACATCTATTATTTCTTCGTTGCCAAATCCTCTGGGGGCCTCCTCAAACCCAGCTTGAAGTCAGATAATTCACCCACATGCAATCACAGGTTGACATGGCTGCAATTAGTGAACAGCTTTATGATGTATACTGAGGAGTTGAAAGTAGCACAGTAATTCCTTGAAGAATAACTATCGCGCCTTAATGATTCATCACCTGGGGGGTGGGGGGTAATGCATTAGCCATTTAGTGTGTGCTGGCCCATTCAAAAGGGATGATTGCACCCATTCAACCATTGTGTTGGAGTGCACCTCTGAAACACCCCGTCTGTAATGACAGCTGAGAAGCAGTGGGCACTGATTAGACCGCTGCTGAGAAAGAGCACATGTTCTCATTCTCTAACTCCTCATTGATTTCAGAATGATGTAAAGAATGAATTATGTATGAGTAATGCCACACTGTACGTTTGCAATACAGCGTTCCTGTAAAAATGTGATGTTTTAACAGAGGCATTTACAGCATGTGATTGATGGAAGCCATATGAACAATACATATTCATGAGCTCCTACTTTTCACTTCTGTAATCCAATTAAAAAATCCTCTTTCAAAATGTTAGGACGTGACTGCATGGCAATATATCTAAATGGACCCAGTATTTAGACTTGAGAGGGCAAAGGGAAGAAGCAATTGCACATACTAATGGCTGTGTTATTTTCCCCCTGTCTTTAGACATAATGGCCAAGCTCTTACACAACACATCCCTTCCATCTGAGAGGAAACTCATCCCTCAGTAACATGAATTTACTAAATGGTGGTAAAGATCTTTAAGAGAGGCAGTCCAGAAAACATTTGGTTCAAAGCTTCATAAGCGTTCCTGCTGTTTAGCTGACCACAGATTCAAAACAATATGCAGCCTAATGTCACCCACAATTATCAGTCAGATGTTTACTTGTCACTCTGATTGATGATATTGTTTGTAAGTTTGTTCAGGACACATAAATGTTTCTTGGAAATGCACCACATGACTGTTGAACTGTTTATATGCACAATCCACCTGGGAGATATCTGAGTATGAGGGGCTGACTTCTCAGAAAAGCATAAAGAAGCAGCTGATTTTTTTTTATTCACAAGCTGGCACAAATCCAATCAGCCGGGTCACTTGGTGAAGGTTGATTGTTGAGACTTCCAGAGCAGGAACACGACGAAAGGGTTGACAATCAGGCATCTTGATAGGTAAAAGGTGGAGTACACACAGGCCAGATTACATATAGCTCATATTTTTGAATAAGCTATATGTTTATATGTAGATTATTTATTTATAAACCTTATTTTACAATATTGTCTATTTGAAGTTATTTTTGATTATTTTAAAACATAAGAATTTTGAATTGGTTTTACAACATTTACAGTTTTTAGGAAATATAGAACGTAAAGGCTTAATAAACTAAATGACCTGTTTTATGAAACATTTTGGGAAAACAGTGTTTCATTTATTTGCAGCAGTGTAATGTCTGTACAGTAAATATGAATCTAAAGCCACGGTCGGTTGGCTTAGCTTAGCTTAGCACAAAGACTAGAAACAGGGAGAAATATCTAATCTAACTCTGTCAAAATCTCAATAATTAACATATTATATCTCATTTATTTAACCTGTGCAAAACCCAAAGTGTAAAAATGAGGTTGTGGTTTTATGGGGGGGTTGTCTGCGGGACTATTTCTTGACCGGGATCAGTCACTTCCTAGAGTTTCTGCTGGTTGCCTGGCAACTTCGCAGTGAGGACAAGACGCCAGTCTGTTGACTGTAGCCTCATATTTAACAGACAAAAATGAGAGCAGTATTGATCATCTAGTGCTACAAAAAATGTCAAACTATTTTTTGTAATGAGGTTTTGCATCATGAGGAAAGGATTCACAGAAAAGTGAGGAAACACAGCTGTATGAACTAGATTCCTCATCACAAACCCTCGCAGCTCTGCTACCTGGCCTTTCCATTGGCTTGCAAGCTGCACCTTGACCACCCATTAAGAGTCTTCTGGACAGCTGATGGAAACAGAAAACAGCCAATTGTTTGCAAATGCATAAACAATCATACACATAATTTAGTGGGCTTTATGAACATCTTTTATTAATTCATGTGTACTCTGTGGAAGCATATTTAGCAGTGATCAAACCTGTTTGTGACAGATTCAGCTGTTTTCCATATGGCCTGAAGACTGTTTTTGGCCTCCTCTTGGCTCTGCATACAGTAAACTTCATCAGTACATTTCAGTGTCAGTGGTAGCCAGTCATCACACATTATATCGATCTTCAGCTGACCAGATTGGAAGATCTACCAGCTAGAATTAAAGTGCCAGTTCAGATATAATGCAATGTAGTTTACAGTGTTTCTGTGTGTTCAGCTGCGTGTTGTCCGATCCTATGTGAATGTGTCTGAGGGAGAGGGCGGGGTGCTGGCAGGAGTGGAGGAACTGGTGCGGTGCACTTCTTACACCTCCCATACACACACACACACATCAGGGAGAACAGGGAGTGCTGTCCATTAGTGGCCCACAAGAGACTGGTCTTCTGCTGAACACATAATGCTTCTGGGGCAGGGGGAACTCCCTTTAGGACAGTTTACTGAGAAATTATTCTCCTGCTCTTCACAGATCATTACGTTTCCATCCACGCTCGCAGGGTTGGATTGGTTTCATTTATTCTTTGGGGTTGTATTGTCATGGTCAGTGGACTTTTCACTTTAGGATAGTCATGATCATGAATTGTTGTAAGCTGCTGTGATAATTTTTGATATTTGGTACACCTTTTGGTTCCAATTTAAAGGATACTTCTGGTTCATTATAGCTTAGTTTTCATTTTCATAATTTTGACCAGCATTTCAAATAGTTATAATAACATTGTTCTAATCAAGTTAATTGCTGAGATTTGGGAAGACTAAAAACTTTCTACAGCAAAGCAAGAAATACAGTCAATGAGATAATAAAACAGGTTGTTATCAAACCAACAGATTAGCCAGATTATCTGCACACGCTATTTGGAGGTAGCACTGAAAGTGAGGGCACTTGAAATGTCATTAACAATCCCTTATTGCACAGAAAAGTGGGCCAAAGTCTCTGTATAATCATCTGACTGCTCACATTTCTTCCTCTCAGTCTCCTTTTTTAGCAACATTGCTGCATTGCCTCTGCAATTAACTTGGCGAGTACAATGTTGTTATTGCTGGTATTGATAACCAAAACTATTTAAATACGTTGTAATAAACCATAATTACCGATCACCTTTAAACCCTTAATTCTACATTGAAGGTAATGATAAATACCACTGAACCATCTAGGTTCAGGGAGATAAATATTCTCTTATGTAAGCTAGACAGCTAGCAAGACAGATACTTTAGATAGATAAAGCTGGATAGATCGATTGATTCACTATGGTACGAATAGGGATCGTGTGAGTAATACATTAATCGATTACTAATCTGATGATTAGACAAGACTCCATTCTAAAAATACCAAAGTGGCTCAATTTAAAAACTTTATTTACTGAAAATCAAAGAGTAGAGAGAGAGGGAAAGAGTAGCTTCTACAGAGAGTGTTGCATTATGGGTTTGTAGCCTTACTGATGCTAGGCTAGCAAGATTCTTTAAGTGTATTTATAGTGTTTACTGCCACTGAGAAAATAAACTCTTGACTAGCGGAAATTTGTTAAAAGTGTCTCCCGGCGTCCATTGCAGAGACACGCCGGGGACCGATTCATCTGTCAAGCAGCCAAGAGTTACTGTGTCACCGAGCGGGAGCTGAAAAAGAAGAAAGTAATTTTGATTCTCTAAGAGCCTTACAAGAGAGTGTGTGACTGTGCTTTAATGAAGGTATATGATGTTTTACTTTTATGTCTTATGATGAGGGTCGCCAAATAATCAGGCCAATATGAGGATTTCTTCCCCGAAATATAATTTGGAATCTACTCGAAGATATTACGTGACTACTCGTGAGAATCAACATCCATGATAATGAGCTGCGAGCTCAGTCCAGAAACAACGTGACATGAGATCCTCTGCTCCCTGTAATTGACGGCAGTGAAGAGCTCCTGTGGCTCCACATCCACTCGAGTTCTGAAGGCTAATTGAGGTTAGCTCTCCAAGTGGGGACAACCCTTTAACTTGGAGAGTGGAGAGATGAAAAGGGGGGGAAAAGCCTCAAAGCTCCACCTGCATATGAACCACACTGTGCTTCTGTGTTTTCTCCCTCCTCTCATCTGTCCCTCAGAGGCTGGTGCAACTGGACTTACAAAAGCTGGCCAATACTGTAAGACAGGGTCACAATTATGTAGGATTCAGACATGTTTGTTGTGGTATCATAGTAGCTTTACTGTTGCTAGATTGTGATTTTAAAAGAAAAAGACTTAACCCCCGTTTCAAAATATATCAAATTGAATGACTTGAACAATGTGAGTTCAATACATTGATCCAAATCTTACTTTGCACATATCTTCATTATCCAAGTGCTCTCAGAATTTGCAGGCCAATACAATCCATTAAAAATACATAATTTATATATTACACGAACGCTCCTTATCTCTTATGTAAAGTGGAAAGTCCACATTGCCTGTTATAGCCCACCCTCTAAATTACATCCTCATAAAGCCATAAATAAGTGAACCTTTGTTATTCCACCAGGCAAGATAAGAAGTCAAGATGGTCCCTTTTCAACAGGGTCGCACCAATGACTGAAATGGTGAAATGGCTCAGCCTTTCTCCATGGAAACTGTGTTCAATATTGTCATGACAACCTTCAGCAGAGGGGGAAAAAAATAAAACAAGGAGTGAGGGGAAACAATAAAATGGAGTAATCAAGGATGACAGGACAAGCCCTGACAGATTCTCTCTCTCAACTTCCAGCTCTGACTCCTTCTCCTCTGCCTGAGCTCATCTTGTTTCATGAATCACAGACCCACAAATATGTCAATCATCTATCCTCCAGGCCCCCTGAACAGGAGATGCTGCTTCACTAATGGAGTTATTCAGGTGTGGAAAACTATCAGATACTAGCAAGATAACTGCTTTGTGTTGATAAAGTCATCAAAATAGGGCATTCAACCAAATCAAAGGATCCAGCTGGGCAATTATCACCTCTGAGCACTGAGACATGCACACGTTTAAAGAGGACTATTAAGGTGGTATTTCCATCTGGAGTTAGATCGTTTCTGTTGTATTTTATCTCCAGTGCGGCTGTTGCGGTTGTGAGGTTGCCTCAGCTGTTAAAACTGATTATAATGATACATGTGATGTTTGGCCATGACATTCAAATAGCAATTAAGAAGCATTAAAAGAGAGCTTGTCAGCATACTGAGCTGCAAAACACTGATCATTCATTCATCAATCATCACCCAACATCCACTGTACGGAAAACTTAACTTTAACTTTCTTATAGATGTGTTTAAGGCTGGTGCTTTATTTGAAATATAGAAAGGGTAAACCCGAACCACAATACCATCCAACAGGTGTCCTGAAAACATGGTCATTTTTGGATTTGTCTGTTGTTAATGTGATAAACTTGATGCAAACACTAAAATAAAATAATAGGATTTTATTTTTTAGCAAAGGAAAAAGCTGCAAAGTCACTCAAATGTCCAATGGATTAAAGGGTCAATTCGTCCAAATTACAAACAACACATCTATTACTTTACATCGCTATGTAGGACTATACTGTACTACTGTATGTTCTCCTTCCTCCTGCCTAGATTCATTCATAACAATGTGTAATTTTGTTTGCGAACACTAAAGCATTTAAAAGGACAACACACATTAATCATTATTTCTGTAATTGAGCCAGTGTTAGTCAGACGGCAAATTTTCAACTGCAGTTCTTTGGCAATTTGTTCTAAAATCAATGAAGTTACAGATTAAGAAATACACACATAAGGTATGAAAATACCAAATATGACAACAAAAAAGCGACGTCAGTGTTGCACCAGTTTGTGCTGCTGCTTCCTGTTGCTCTGCATGATTTGAGCATTCAGAGCAACAGGAAGCAGTAAAACTGGTACAACACAAAGACAGCATCCACTATTCAGCCCATGCAGCCCTGCAAAGCAGTATTAAAGCAACAGAGCGTGAATGAGCACTATTGTTATAAATCACAAATAGTCCCTATGAAATCTGGTTGGATAAAATCTAGAACGAGATTCTTTTTTAAATGTAACTCTTTGTAATGTGTGCACCTTCAATTCCATTCATCTCTGTTGTGTTGAAGTGAAAGCAGAAATCTATGAGATCTATATTTCAAAACCGGAAGAAACAAATCCAAAACTGTCTGTATGACTAGATGCCTCCAGAGGTCAGTGAGAAATTTTGTAAAGTGTCCCTTTAAATCCTAAGATTGAATTTATCTCACTTAGGAAAAAGCCCCCAAGCAAAATCCACTTGTCACACAAGTGTTCAATGCATCACAATATATGCATGATTTATGATCAGATTCATGTCTTGAGATGACGGGATGCATGCACACACCTCCAATAACTTGCTAATTTGTGGAGATGGGCTAAATATTTCTCTGTACGTGTTTACATCCTTCCTCAAGTTAAGAGTTCATATTAGTGCAGCCAAATACTGTGTGTGTACTTCCTCGTCGCCTCTGCTTCTGTCCGACCCATTAGACTCTCAGTCCACAGTTAGCTTTGGTAAAAGGCTGTATCTGCTTTTGTATGAACACACGGTGTCCACTTTCATATTCATGCTGCCTTGATGGTTTAGACTCACCCATGACATCCTGCCCCTCCCCCCTTCTCCCTTCATCACCACAGTGCACAATGCATCCATAAACATCAAAACGTTCCTCATGGGCAACAGCATTAATGATGATCACGCTGAGGTGAGTCTGTGTGAGTGTGTGTGTGTGTGTGTGTGAGTGTGAGAGAGAGAGAGAGAGAGAGAGAGAGAGAATGAAAGAGAGAGAAAGGGAGAGAGTGGTGTTTTTTTTGCGTGTGAAAGACAGAGGGAGGGAGAGATGGAGGCAGCTGAGCAGTAATTAGCGTTGCCTGTCATCCCAAATCTCCATGGAGATGTGTTCTGTATGCCATCTACACCTTCGGTACATCATCATGGAGGCACAGCTGTGACCGCCGTTACACCGCTTTGAGCAAGCACCAGATCAACCACCAGGCTACGTTTGTGTCACTGCTATAAATAGCTGTACAGTAGATGACACAGCAGCAGCATTATACAGCTGCAAACTGTGCAGATAATGGAAAAAATGCAGATTCCGTAATGCAAGCTGTGAAAGAAAAACAAACAAACAATGTACAAAAACAACACCATTGTATCTTCAACACTTGGGAGGGAATGGATTTTATTTCTATTTCTGCATAGAAACACATGCCTACATGATACGTCTCTTTCTCTTTCTCTCTCTTTATAACAAAGACACACACACACACACACACACACACACATCTGACAGTTGGACCGGGTTAAAATCCATCACAGTCACCAATACAATCAATAATGGGGGCGATATGAAACCGATGTGATGAGTGCTTCTCTATCACATTTGAGTATATACAACCAGGAACTTAGGCTAAAAAGGTGAAATATCAAAATAATGTTTCATTATTAGTTTTCTATTTTGTGGTGCATATGCATGTCATATACAGAACGAGTTTAAGGAATGATCTAGCATATTTTACTGTGCTACTTACATACAACTGTGCTTATACATAATTACAGACCTCTGGGTCAGCATAGAAACAAAGCTGGAGTCTAATGAAGAAGAAATGAACTTTCCCTTTGTTTATTAAACATAAGGCCACTATGGTAGACCATAAGGAATATAGTATAAGTCACGAGTGAAAGAAACCACAATCCTCCTACTTCTCTCTCTGTGGAAACATGTAACAGGGTTTCTACAGACTAGTGTTAAGGAACACATCTAATTACATTACTGCACACATTTAAGCTCCATTACTCAACATGAGGCACAAGTGGAAATGATGGCATTGCACTGTATGTATTTTTACTAACGATGGTACTGAAAATCTACCATGTACTCCCAAGAGTCTATATTTGGTCTTGACTCAACCAGTAATGACGCATCAATTATATACAGCTAATGTAATAGACAATACTGCTCCATTGATTTTTTTTTCTTTTGTTAAACTCTCTTATTGTAAAAGGATTTACAAACAATGTTTTGCCTGAGCAGCATTCATAACACGCTGTGTCTTGACATAATATCTGCATGTTGTCTCTGTGGTCAGTGTTAAAAAGTAGTGGCACGACAGAAGGCAGAGACCGGATGATCAACAAAGAATTCTGAGTCTGTTTTGATGAGGATCGAACAGTGATTTCAAGTTTTCATCTAATCCTAGTTCACAGTAACAGTTTTTCTATGTAAACCCTTATTCACAAGTGTTTGGGTATTTTTTTAGTTCCAAAAAGAGTTCGTACTGAAAATAGAAAATAAGAATCACGCTAACAAATGCAACATCTTATTAGCAAAGATGTTGCCAGATGGTTAAAATGAACTAATTTCAAATCTTAAATCCTTTTCTATAACATAAAATAGTCATGGCTGAATAAGCAACAGTCAAAGCTGACCAATAACTACTAAAGTAGTTATTATTTATTGAGAGTTTATGACCCAAAGTTTGAGATTAAGATTTGATTGACAGCGACAGTAACAACCGACCAACTGTGATCAGATTCTGTTTCACGACGACGTTAACATCACCTTTTTACAACTGAGCCACGCCCACTTCAAACCAGTAAGAGCACAGAAATCTCTAATGTGAAATAACAACATTGGCAGAAAGTTGTGTGTTCATGTAGGACCCCACCGGTCATAACAACAAGCTATATGAGAAAACACATTTTCAGGACCTTTAAGACAAGCTGTGACATGTCCACTAAATGATAAGCATATTCATGATAGTCAGTTTTTAAAGTACATCATACAATGCTAGAACATGCAATACATGCTAAATGCTTTGTAGCATGGAAATGAGTGTACATTTAGTAAATCTGCTATGCAACTGATTTTGTACCACATGGTTTTGGATGTATGACAGAGCCAAAAAAAAATCTTGTCTTGAATAAAAGGAATCCAGTCTGCAGTTCATTTAGGAAGGAAAAGAAAGCAGGGATGAGAGCTGCAGCTCCACGCAGCATGTACTCCACCACAAGTTCATGCCCTTTCTCCTTTTCATAGCCAATCAGCATCAGGTCAGAGTGGTGACCTCCGGCGGAGCGTAGTTTCCAGTGGCAGTGAGGACGTCTTTACAGCTCTCTGTTAGAAAACACGAAGGACAGAAATACAATGAAACACTGTCATTTATGATATGAGCATGAACGACCTAGAAAATAAGCTTTGAGTCTAATAGTCTTTGACGTAGTGTAATGAAATATCTCTGCTGGCCCTGTTTAGGCTGTGACCCCGTCAGGGCTGCAGGTGATGAAGATTTTCATTATTAATCAATCCAACTAATTGTTTAATCTATAAAATGTCATACAATTGTTTCTTGAGGCGCCTTCAGACAGCTTCCTTTGTGGGAACCCAAATATATTCAATTTACAAATTATATAAAGAAAAGCTGCTAATCCCAAAATTTGAGAGGCAGAAACCATGAAATGATTCAGCAATGATCAGAATTGTTGTTTCTAATTGTTTAACAAGTTTAACAATCTAACAGTTTAGCTTAGATAGAGAAATCCAACTGAACTGAACTTCAGAGGCCAACAGGAGGCTTTTGCTTTGACCACCCATGTTGTTAATGGAAACCTATTAGTCGCAGTCATCCAGAGGAGTCACTTTGGAGTATGAGGCTCATCCGAGGCCTTTTCTGTCTGCACATCCGCCTGCTGCTGCTTCCTCTTAGCAGCACTTGGATGGTTTGCCACACCATTAGGCACTCATCGTAAGGAAACGAGCTGGCGGTTGTCACATCGCCGAGACAATGCGTTTTCTAGTAGTACAGTGTTTGCAATTGTACGTATAACTTGTGACAGCGAGTGCTAACACTGTCACAGACTCCCTGTGAAGACTTTAGTCACTTCAGTATGTGTGTGTGTGTGTGTGTGTGTGTGTGTGTGGTGGGGGGGTCATTTCCTGTCAGTGATAACCATTTAAGCATCTTCAAACCTGCTGCATCCATCTGTCCTTTTCTCTTTTTCCTTCCATACTGCTCTGGTGTAATATCCATACCTTATATCCTGTAACCCTGGACTTAACCTAACAACATCCCCTATGGGCATAGCTCTGAAGAGCAGAGCCTTTGTGCCATAATCTATTTCCATCTAACCAACTCAAAATGGCTGCAGTCACAAAGGCAGCCTTTTGCATGTTGAACAAAAAAATTGTTTGAGATTTTGAACTCTGCCACAACAGTGAAATCCCACTCGAACCCCTTTTGCAGGTAGTCCGCACTAAAACGTGTTGTGTATGTGTAATATTCCCCTGTAATAGACCGGGATGTCATTATCCACATACTCACCAGACACAGGGCTCAGGATTGAATTACCCCTCCTCTATCTCTCTCAAAGATTAGCTCTGAGGTGTTCTGGCTTTGCTCAACTTTTCATTGTTTTTGTGTCTGCAATCAGAAGAAAGCTCACTCTGCAAATTCATGAGCTGACCAGATAATTTAGTGCATTATTAGAGAAATCGGTGTGAAACCAGGCTGGTGACGATTTGTGTTTCTCTGTGTTTGTATCTTTCCCACTGGGACTGTGAGGCTGTACATTTTATAATGACAGATGATTTCCTCCCCTGAGCATCACTACGTAGTTCACAAACATCCCTGCTTCTCATGCATTTCACATGAGTTTATGTGGGTTTTTTCATCTACATGTGACAACATGCCATTAACTTACACCAATCTATAGTACTTAGCACATTTAGGGATTGAAAAAACTTTCAGGAAACACGTACAAATACAATTTCTTGTAATGGGCTACTCTCATAGGAGCCACGCTACAGTAAGTGCCCCATTTATGTGTAGTTTTTTTTTCCTCGACAGTGATGTCATAACAAGCTTTGGTAGAAAATGCATCTCTATAAAGTGCAGTTTTGCAGGAAAACACCTTCAGTATTGTTGCTCCGTTGCAGACGAGAGTCAGGATGTTGTCTGGGTGGAATGTGTGCGCAGGATGTCAGGAATGAAACCCTGACTGCCAAATATAGAGCCTCTTCTCACAAGGGGCTATTGGGTACTTTGGAAAGCTCAAATGTGAGATCCAGCGGCCATTCAAGCAGCAAAAGATGGCAGGCTGACAGCAGATGTCAATTCTTTAGATTACAGATTAAAGGAGCTTCACCTTCTTTTTTGTACAGGTTTCAAATGTTACCTGTTTCAGAGAGTTCTTAAAAGAGACAAAATTACAGAATATTGGTGTTCTGCGTTAGGGGTATTAAAGCAATGTGGATGTCAATAACATTACTGGCTGAATCCAACTGACATTACAAATACTTGCACTTGAACATATGTACTTTTCTAATTAAATACTTAAACAGGTTGTTTGGTACATTGCGTTCCTCCTAAGTCTAACCTAGCAGCACTCTATGAAGACAATTATTCAATAAAAGTTCTTTCAGAGTGCACAAAGACAGATAGATGAAGCAATTAGTACTACAAAGCTCTTCCATTGATTTCCTTTTGATCTGTGCTGTGAATAACACTGACCCTTCCCTAGGAGAAATCCTACTGACTTCATCATCCCAAAGACTTCATCATTCCTTCAATCCTCATCAGGTCAAAACTTATTATTTACTTTTTTTCTGCTAAACTAATGTTCCCATCAGCCTCAGTTGTGCTTTGTGTTTAGTGCTAATCAGCAAATGTTAAACTAACATAATGAATATGGTAAACATTATGTCTGCTAAACATGTTGCCTGTTTTAATGCGCATTGCAATTTGCACATAATCTGCACATCGACATCCATGTCGTTGCAGCCTCTTCTCCTGCAATGGTTTAATGGCACCCGAATGAAAAATATTTTTCTTAACAATCCAGCAACCTAACAATTACAATACAATATATAACATATCACATAAAATAATACAATTTCAATGTCTTAACAAAAGTTTGGATGGATTATCATAAAATGTGTTTCCCAGAGCATGATTTCTTTTCACTGTGGTGATCTCCTGACTTCTCATTTAGTCCCACCAATGTGTACCTGTGCTGCTTTTGTTCTTGGTGGACTTCAGTACCTCAAATAGTAATAACAGAGTGCACATAGGGTGGAGGATAAAGCTGTTTTATTAAGTTAACAACATCTTCTAACAGCATCTAGCTAACAACATGGTCCACTGCTGGTAAGGATCAACAAAATGTTCTCTCAGTTTTTCATCCATCTGTCAACTGTGTACTCTGGTGCTTAAATACAGCATTGGCTGCAAACCTGGCTGTAGACTTTCAGTCCTTTTAAACCTCCTGACAGCTGAAAAAGGAAAATAATTATAACTACTGTATGAAGTCCACAGTTCATGGCAGGTCAGTTTGGTCTAAGAAATAAAATCAATCATTGTAAAATCTCAGCTATGTACTGTAGCAAAAGCCTTCATCAAGGTGTCACCCTCACCACGGAGACATGTACTAATAATAAAGGCTTTGTCTTTATTATTAGATAGATACCGCTCTCATCTCTGAGAGTTGTATACATTTTCTCATCTAACTCTCCGAAGAAATGTAACTTACCAGAATGGACATTGGGATCTCCAGAGGTTAGGAGGAAGCAGGTAGCCTCTTTCTTAGTCTTGTCTCGCCCTCGGGAGCACCGCAGGGACCACTTTTCACTGGGGGAAAGCGGCTGGGTCAGGCTGCAGCCTTCTTCCTCTGAAAGGGCCACATTTGCATCCCCGTTCTGTTTGGAGTCTGACAGGAAGACAAAAACACACGGCATCGTAAATGCCAAAGCCTCTACTGAGACTGCTCCAAGGGCCCAGACAGAGGCAAGGGTACTGTATATTGCATAAAATCTGTATTTTTCTGTGATGAAATTCAATATGACTGAGATGTTATAAGGAGTAATTTGATCACGGTGTGTTACTGTCTTTAAGACTAAGCGCAGTTCATCTGTCAGGCAAACTCTGAAAAGCCACAGGAACTATAAGACTGGACATACAGTGGCTGTTTATGTTATACTCAAGACCAGTCAAATATTTTTGACTGATTAAATGAACGGGTTAAACTAAATAATATTTCTAAATTATAATCCTAATGAACAAATATAATCAACAGTAACATTAGCTCAAAGGGTCAGTTCACCCAAATTACAAAGAAAGCCTTTTCTAACATACTTCTAGTGGTATTCAGCCATGCAGATCATTTTGGTTTTATATGGTTTTGGAGTTCACACTAAGATTTCAGCCTAAATATAAGGAGGTGGATGGAATTTCAAAACATCTGCATGGCTAGATACCACACAATGTAAGTGAGAAAAATGTTTTTCTGTAATTTAGGTGAACTGACCTTTTAATATTACATTGCATCCTGACCTGAGCGGTTCCTGCTGACACTCTCCTCAGCAGCCAGCGGACACGTGTCGCTTTGAGTGCTGTCTCTGTGTGAGTTTGATTCTGACTTCCCAAACGAGGCTGAGTCAGTCGGAGCGTCTGGGTTCGGTTTGTGCTTCTTCTTCTTTTTCGGCAGCTTCTGTTTGGCCATAGCCAGCGAGTAGTACATCCCAAAGTTATTGACGATGACGGGGACCGGCATGGCGATGGTTAACACCCCTGCCAGCGCGCAGAGCGCCCCCACCATCATTCCCAGCCACGTCTGTGGGTACATGTCTCCATAGCCTAGCGTTGTCATGGTGACCACTGCCCACCAGAAGCTGATGGGGATGTTCTTGAAGTGTGTGTGGTTGGAGCCTGTGGGATCGTCTGGTTTGGCTCCAATGCGCTCAGCGTAGTATATCATGGTGGCGAAGATGAGCACGCCCAGTGCCAAGAAGATGATGAGAAGGAGGAATTCATTGACACTGGCCCTCAGCGTGTGGCCCAGCACGCGCAGGCCTACAAAGTGGCGCGTCAGCTTGAAGATCCGGAGGATCCGAACAAACCGCACCACACGCAGGAAGCCCAGCACGTCACTGGCAGCTTTAGATGACAGACCTTTCAGGCCCATCTCCAGGTAGAATGGCAGAATGGCCACAAAGTCAATGATGTTGAGCGTGTTCTTGATGAAAACCACCTTGTTTGGGCAGCAGATGATACGCACCAAGAATTCAAACGTGAACCAGACCACGCAGATGCCCTCCACCTGGATGAGGATGGGCTTTGTCACCATCACACTCCTCTCAACTTTTTGTGTGTTGTTGCCCACGCCAACCACATCTGTCCGGTTCTGCAGTTCATTGAAGGCTTTATGGGTCTCAAGGCAGAAGGTGGTGATGGACACCAGGATGAAAAAGAGAGAGGCAAGTGCCACTCCCTGGACAAGACAGATGAAACAATTAATCAACACAATTTCATGTCTTCCCACAAATTAATAAGCAATCAATACTGTGTTTATCAAATCAGGTATTGTTTTGTGTAAGTGGAAAAAAGTTTTATTTATGTATGACATGTGCATCCATATGCACTTTATAGCACTTTAAGACTTTATAGCTACAAACGTAACAGTATCACCAATAAAAACACATGGATGTGCCAATCAAGTCTGTAAAGCAGCATGTTTAGAGGGGTTATTTTCTGGCAGAGGCATTGAGTGTCAGATGATTGACAGTAAGCAAAGACAAAAATAATGAACACAATGAAGACTGATATGAGAACACTTTAGTCAGGCACAACAAAATATGATAAGACAAAGTCTTACAAAATCAAAGTAAGGGTATACATTTATTGGGATGGATCATTGTCTGTGAAGTTTGTTATGCATGTACAAGAATGAATGACATGAATCAAAACAGCAACAGTGGAGAAAATGAGCCCTAGTATATCTACCTATGCTGACTGTATGCAGAAACCAGCCAGAATACAATACCAATATACCAAGTACCAAAAATCCCAAAGGAGAGAGGGTACCCTGACCACTGTGACAAACCTTTTCCCACTTACCCGTGACAAATACCAGTATTGTTCTTTAAAATGGAGCAAGTGGCTCCAGTGGGAAAGAAAAACATACACCTAAATTTCACAACATTAGATAAATTCAGCGACAAGCTGTGGGAAATGTGGGAAGAACTGATTGGCTCAGTGTTTGAAAAAAGATTTCATTATATGCTTATTTAAGTAGAGAATGTTACAACTGAAGGTCGTAAAGTCAACACAGTAAGATGTTTTAGCTGCTGCTATTTGGAAAATATTATTAATAGACTAAGAGTCTACAGCCATGCTAGCGACTCTGTGAGGCTGTACTGCAGACAGTGCTTTGAGCTAAACGCTAACGTCAGCATGCTAAGATGTTCGCAATGACAATGCTAACTATACTGACTGTCTAGCAGGTACAGTGTTCACCATCTTAGTTGGCATGGTAACATTTGCTAATTAGCACTACACACACACACACACACACACACACACACACTGTACAGCTGAGACTGATAGGATTGCCATTAGTTTGGGAAAGTATCTTACAAATTAATATTTTGACCTGTTGATGGCACTAGAGGAAAATTCAGGGGCTTACCAAAGTTACTAAAATTCATCCATAAAGGAAATTAATTTATAAACCAAATTTCATAGCAATCCAAGCCATAGTTGTTCAGTTCAATCCAGATCAAAGTGGTCGTCCGAGCCACCAACTCAAATTGCCACCCCACCATGCCACTAGCATGGCTGAATGTGAAAAGTTCACAGTAAACACAAAGATGCTCAAATGTACAAAAATATTTGTTAAAACCACTACAAACCAGGTTTACGGCAAGTATTTCATATTATTAATTTCAACCAAATGTGCCAACCAAGAGGGACCCCCAGAAAATCAGACAATCAAAATCAAAATGTTCTTGCTTCACTGCCACTGTGCCTCCTCATGAAATCCTGTTACCTGCCAGGAAATAATTTATTGTTGTTGTAATTGTCCACTGCCACTTTAGTTTGAAGATTAGTGAGTGGAGATATTTTTTTTTAAAAGGCACTTTGTCCACAGGAGAGCCAGGACAATGTTCTCAGAGAAAACAGACTCATTTCAAACCAATTACTCCCATTAATACAGATTGAATCATGCGGACAGAAAACGTGATTCTATTAACATGGCCTTGCCAGTCACAGACAGCAGGGGGCGCTCAACACTGAGTGAACTAACTTACTAAACCAACCATGGAGAGACTGTGGGAGTTGCGTTTCAAATACATCATGAGGGAAAAAAACGATTTTGTTCTGAAAAAGGAGCTTTTTGGTTAATATGGTAACAACACGAGTCATCTCCAACCACAATCCAACCACAAGGGGAGGAGAGGGAAGTGACAAGATGAGCGTAGCCTGCTGTCACAGAACAGCAAGGGATACAAGTCGGACAATGAGTTGAGTCATGGAAGACTTATAGTTGTCAGGTTCAGACACTGCAATGCTGTCAGTACTCCCTCTAACACAAATGCAACATAATACAAGTGATGTTTCTCAAAAATACAAACCCAATCAAAATGGCGAGTGAGTCAAACCACTTTTATAAATTGAACAATATCGCTGCATAGCATTCACCTCACCTGGCAAAGTGACCATGTCATGTCTGTGTTTGTCTCAACATTGTGTGCTAACTCATACTCGATCTGTCTTTATTGTTTACTAAAGCCTGGACAAATTGTAATGCCTCTCCAACCTTTCTAATCTTCCAGCTGGATAAATATGTACCTGTGCCTTGCTTGCACTTAGCTATTTTCTCCCACCGGGCCCTCTCACTATCAATTGGTTTTATAGTGTTTGGATAAATGATTAGAAAAAACAAATAAGGCATGTAGTGTGACACTGATTCATTGTGGAACAAACATAATAAATAAAAACGGGACAGTTTATGGAGTTTAGTGAGTTGGAAAAATAGCAGTCCATATTCAAACAGCAACAGATTCTTCACACATATTAATATGAAAGTATAATACATGTCTGTTTATATTTCTATTGTGCACCCAGATAATGCAGCTTACAGATAGTGCAGCTTTCCACCATGACAACCTCCTTCAAGTTTGTCCCTGCAGAGCTCTGAAGCGCTCGGAGCTTTGCTCCCCTGAGAAGACGAGGACTGAGCATCGGGACAAGAGGGAAGGCCGTGAAGCCTCAACTCTGCTCCAGGAGGAGCCCAGAGTTCCCCCTGTTGCATGGACAACATGAGATTCCCTTAGCATCACCAAGGATGTGTGTGTGTGTGTGTGTGTTTTATAAGGCTGAGTCACAGGGTATATCACAACAAGCCAAATAGCAAGGAAGTTAAATAGAAGTTTTCTGAATTCACTACAAGTTGTAGTGGAGTAGAAGTATCAAGCAGCAGAAAATACAAACACTCAAGTTGCCTCAAATTTGTAGTGGATTTGTAGTGGATACACTTGGTTACCACTGCTCAGTGGTTGACATACGCATGTTGTGTATATTTCAAAATTATTATTTTATTTCATTATTTATTATCAGGTTTTTTGCATGTTTAAATCCAGGATCACTGCGTTTTTTTCTTCCTTTCATCTGAAAACTGAATGTTTAGGTAACACTGACTTTAACATCCTTAATTTCCCAAACATACTAATTTACATGCACTCAGTTTCTCTAACTCACACACACAGATACAAAATGTTTTCATTGTGTCCCCTCATCCCTCAATAGGAAATCATTCCTGTTGGAAAGCTATCCAGAAAAAAGAGCCCAGTAAGCCCCAGATGATTAAGGTGGTCTCAACCAAACTAGAGCCTCTGTTGACACAGAGATTTTGTAGATTATGATATCTACAAAATATTTGTTTTTTGGGTTAAAAATATACCCCTTTTTTCTCACATAACAGAAGTTGCCATCAGTGTGTAATTTTGACTGATGAAAACTATATTTCATTTTCCAGATTTTCTCCGAAGTTGGAGAGCACAATTCCCTACATGCAGTGCAGTCTTTGTCACTGCTAGCTCTGGGACACACTGGTGCAAACAGCCACTTGTTTTTGCCTGCCAGCAACGAGCTACACCGAGCAACATGTCCATGATACCCCGCTTGTTTCACCTCCCACCCCCCAAACAACCAGTAGGTTAACGCCTTGTCACTTTCCCACTTGCAAACACACCCAACAGTGAACGCACAACCGAACCAAGGATACTGCAACAGAGTCTCTAGTAGAGGTGAGCAAGAATTCTTCTCCTACACTTTATGCTTTGAGATGTGCTGACTGGATTTTGCTGTTTAGAGAAAGAGACATGATACCTGAGAGAAGCCATACACACTGCTCTTTGTGACCCTATTAACACAGGTGTGTGTATATTGGTTGTGAAATTCCCAAAATATACGCCAAAGAAAGGCATCTTGCCCAAAACCTCAGTGTGGCAAAAGTCAAATTAGAGTGTTGTCCTAGTTTTTCTAACCCATTATTCACCTTAATAACCTGATAGAACAGAAAAAGACTGGAGCAACAACACATCCAGAATAACAGAAGATGATGTACCTAATAGCTTGTCATTAAATTGATGTCAAAACGTGTTGTACTGATCCCAGTATATGACACACTTGGGATTTACAAAAGGTGATGCCTTTGATTGTGTCCATCACCTTCATTTTTTAAATAATGAATTTCACTGTGGCTTAACATAATAGCCAAACAAATACACCCTGAAATGTTAAGAATGTAATATTTTGTCATGTAAATGATGGCTGGGAGCAGGTTCCACTTTAATCCTGATATTTTTTTTAAAGAATTTGGCACAGATGAATACATTCACAATGAATGACTGAATTACTGACTCACTGAATAATTCATTGCAGCACTAAAAGCAAATTAATTTGCATCTTTGATACTTACAAAAACCCAGAAACAAAAGACATTTTAATATGTAAAATGATTTGCTGCCCTAGCTTTCCAGATGATTTGGGAGCTGTGTGTCTCCATGTCATATGTAGTGACTGTGAATAACATCTTGACCAAGTACCAAAATGTGAATTAAGTGCTTATCAGACATGTTTGCCAGCAGTAATCACTCTGGTTTCATTTAGGAAAATTAATTTGGTCTGTTTGTTTACTTTAATGTTTGCCAAATTACTTCAACCATGGAACAAAAATTGGTTCAGTTTACACAAAAGTCTTTATACATGCATCCATTTACCTTTTTTGAGCAAGTCCTTGCTGGCTTCAGGGGTTTTAACTGGGATGTGTTTCATCATCAGTCAGATCTCTGTACTGGTCTCACACACCTTTTGATAATGTTTTCATTCCAAGTGACATTCATCGGTTTGTTGAGTACAAATAAACATCTTTTAGCCGAACGCATTATCACACTTTTGTGGCTTTGACAAAGACATATCACACAGAAAGGGCCCCCGCACTGAGCTTCGGTATGACAACAAAACAACAGCCACCCAATAAAAACTGTGAGTCCTGCTGCTTGCTTCAGATGCTTGCGCTGAGCCCACCAGGCCCTGACAGTTTACTCAAGTGCCAAATGGTTTATTCCAGAACTAAACAGAGCTGGGTATCTGCAGCCAGGGGCACCTCTGCAGGGAAGGTGCTGGAGGTCCTGGCACACACAAGAACAACTTGCTCGGCTCATAAAAGGCTCAAAACGAAAGTCTAACATTTACATGGCACAGCTTGACCTCAAGCCCTTGTGTATGTGTCTGTAGGTGAACTTTCACTTCCCTTTTTTGTCAGTTTGTCGTGAAGTGTTTACATTTTTATTATTTGCGTTGCATCTCTGCAAGTCTTTGCACATCTTGTTCAATTAATCTTGCAGCATTTAAATGTGTCTGTATGGTTTATTTAAAGCCTTACAAAAAGGGAGACCACAATATCATGTTTACAGCTCAGCAGTGGAAACTTTAAACACAGACACAGCATTGGAGCGATTGCATCAATGTCTCTTTGCCACCACAGAGTGTTTCCATGTTGGTCTGCTGAGCCTGGTGATGTTATACAAGCAAGAATCATTATAAGGCCAGATGAACGTTAACACTTATTTTGCATTTTTAAGGAATGTAAATGCAATCTTGCTGAGGGTTAAAGCTGGTACAAGCACTATATAATATAATTTATGTATTTGTTATTTGTATACTGTATATCTTTTTTACTAATTTCTGACCTCTATGTTCTAAATCTTGTGTTCTTGTAATGGTAAATTTCCTTCCAGGTAGATCAATAAAGTTATATCTTAGATTTTCTTTCAGTACATTTACTGTACTTTTGTGCAATTTTGAGTTTTTCAATTTTATGCTACCCCACTACAGCAGAGGAAAATATTTACATTTTTATTGTATGTTTTATAGCTTCTTAGTAAGCCTGATAATCAGACTGAATTGCCATTACGCTTTATTCATTCTATTTAAATCGCTAATCAAATCAGAGATGTAGGCAGCGATAAGAGTCATGTGATGACAATGGAACCATCTTCATTTGCTGATGAAGACTGTGAGCTCTGACTGAAGGCTCAGGGAAAAGGGACGCTACAAGAGCAGTGAGAGTGAACCAATACAGTAAAGTTGTGGGCCGGGCAGCCAAACAATGATTTAAAAGATGCCATAAAGCTCTGTAGAGCCGACGGAAACTGCAGATTGTGTGATATCTGTGAGTGGCTCAGTGGTTAGCACTGTCGCAGCAAGAAGGTCCTGGGTAAGAACTGGAGTTGGGCCCCTGCGACACTGCACACACTACACAGTCATTTGATCCATTGTTAATATAAAAATATTGATGAAATCAGCCTTAAGTTATATGGAGATCATTTTGTTTCTTTATCAAACAGTCAAAACAAGTGGTTTGAGAGAGAAACTTTCCACACTTTTGCTTTCAAACTCTAAGCTTTTGCTTTCAAACCCTAAAATTTTGCTTGCAAATCTAAAAGTTTTGCTTGCGAACCCTGAAGTTTTGCTTGCGAATCTAAAACTTTTGCTTTCAAACCCTAAAGCTTTGCTTGCGAA
>JAVQJL010099298.1:0-23428 GCA_036024295.1 Nannoperca obscura
TATATATATATATATATATATATATATATATATATATATATATATAACACCCCCCCCCCCCAATTAGCCATAACATTATGACCACCTGCCTCATATTGTGTAGGTCCTCCTTTTGCTTCCAAAACAGCCCTGATTTGTCAAGGCATGGACTTCACTAGACCTCTGAATGTGTGCTGTGGCATCTGGCACCAAGACGTTAGCAGCAGATCCTGGTGGGGCCTCCATGGATCGGACTTGTTTGTCCAGCACATCCCACAGATGCTCGTTTGGACTGAGTTGAACCAACTGTTGTGTTCCTCAGACTATTCCTGGACCATTCTTGCAGTGTGGAAGGACGCATGCTCCTGCTGAAAGAGGCCACTGCCATTAGGGAATACCATTTTCATGAAGGAGTGTACTTAGTCTGCATGTTTAGATAGGGGGTACGTGTCAAAGTAACATCCTTATGAATGGCAGGACCCAAGGTTTCCAGGCAGAATATTGCCCAAAGCATCACACTGTTTTCCGCCGGCTTGCCTTCTTCCCATTGTGCATCCTGGTGCATGCACCGGGTCATCCACCTGAAGAAAACGTGATTGATCAGAACAGACCACCTTCTTCCATTGCTCCGTGGTCCAGTTCTGATGCTCACGTGCCCGTTGTAGGCTCTTTTGGTGGTGGAAAGGGGTCAGCATGAGCTCCCTGACCGGTCTGCAGCTATGCGGGCCCATACGCAACAAACTGTGATGCACTGTCATCTTTTCAGCAATGTGAGCTACATTAGCTCTTCTGTTGGATCAGACCACACGGGCCAGCCTCCGCTCCCCACTTCATCAATGAGCCTTGGCCAATGCCGCCCATGACCTTGTGGCCGGTTCACTTATTTTGCCAGACACCTGATCCAGTCGTCTTGCCATCACAATTTTGGCCTTGTCAAAGTCGCTCACATCCTTAGGCTTGGCCATTTTTCCTGCTTCCAACGCATTAACTAGGAGCACAAAATGTTCACTTGCTGCCTAATATATCCCACCCACTGACCGGTGCCATTGTAAGGTGATAATGTTCTTCACTTCACCTGTCAGTGGTCATAAATGTTATGGCCGATCAGTGTATATACTGTATGTTTGAGATGTAATGCATTGAAAGCTGAAACACTGGCATGTACATTTAAATATGTTGCTGAAAGGACAATTCTTTTTACACATTTTGCTCCTGTGACCTGACCTGTGATACTGGATCAGCTCGTGGCTTTTTACACGAGTTCTCGCCCAGTGCAGAGCTTGACCTGCATGTAGAGAGGATTGACTTGTGTGAGTCGGACTACCTGTTGAAGACAGAAGTCATGGCAGCGGACACAGGTGTTCTGTAAGCTCTTTGATCACCCAGGCAAAGTGTTTGATACAGCATACATGAACCATACATGCAACACCCTGTGCAGAACTGGAATAAGATTTGTGTTGAATCTCACTCTCTTCTCAATTGAACTGGTCGTGTGTGTGTGTGTGTGTGTGTGTGTGTGTGTGTGTGTGTGTGTGTGTGTACACAATGGTGGGAGTGTGAACACTTACAAACACTCCTCTAACAAAGTCTTGGAGCCTGTTTCCCTGTGTGACTGATAGTATTCGCAGTCCACACCACCGGCCAACTCTAACCATCTAAACCAGTAGGCCAATAAAGGTCACCACCAGAGAGAGCCCCCTTGTTCTCGCTCTGCCGATGCACTTTCACCACGCCATGAGGGAAGGTTTCATTGGTCTAAGGGGAAACCCTCAAACAATAAATGTTCATTCCCATGCTCGCTAAGGTTTGCACGAGATACGGGTGGTGTAAAGTGAATCGTTGTGTAGATGTGTGTTCAGAAGCTCGAGGGAATGCGGTTGCTTGTTTTAAGGAATAGTAGTCTGTACTAAATTACTGATTTTACAGTGGGAACATTCATTAATGACTGGTGGACTCTGGAACACCAGGAGGCGGTGGCACAGATATTTGCAGCTGAATATTTATAGAAATATTTGTGGCGTATTGGGTTAAGCTGTGGCCAAGAGTCTGATTCAACTCCAAGATTGTAGTTTGGGATGTTATCATTTTGAAATGCAAAGTAAACAAGAAACAAATAATGTGCATTTTATCATTCTGACCAACTGTGTGTATGCATGTTTTATAAATAGTTGTTTTTGTGAAGCACATTGACTTTCTGAGTGCAGTGTACTGTGTAAATAATCACTTTGCCCTCTTGGCACTACTAATGAGTTTTAATAATTTAAATGCACATTTAAATGACATCATTTTTTAGACTGTAGCTTCTTTGTAGCTGTTGCCTGGCTTGTCAGTGTTGTCCCCCTGAGATAGGGTGTGTGTGGCGTGGCCTGAGCTGAGCTAAGAACAACATGGCTTCATCTTTGGCACAATTCACTGCTGAGAGGGTACAGAGCCTCCAACAAGCAGAACAAAGCCTCCCTAATCTCATGTAGCTGCATGTCACTCTGATCTCTCTGAGACGTTTAAAAAAAATTCATGCAGTCAGTTAAATTATCAAAAGAAATAATTATTTTCTGACAAGTTTCCAGAAGTTGTCATGAAGTTTTTGGCCGTAAACAGAAGTTTGGAAACCAGTATTTAGTTTCTGTAGATACAGGGATCAAGGCCAGGAGAAGAAGCTGTCTTGAAATAGCCAGTAGAAAGGGAAGTGTTCACTATATTGCGCAGACTGGGGACAAACACATCCCAAACCTCTAATACAAATTTAGCAGGAATTGCACCAACTGGACCAGAGGGAGGGCTTCAAATAAAGCAGTTTGTCAACAGAAATTGGTGTGAACTGGCTGAAAATGGGAGGATTGGATTGGGAGGTAGCCATTAGTTCACTTATTACACCTTTAATACCAAGTCTGTCTGTGTGTGTGTGTGTGTGTGTGTGTGTGTGTGTGTGTTTTCCTGACTGACTCTTTCCCTTTCGTCTTCCCTGCCGTTCATCTTTACCCTCCATATTGTCTCATCTCGTCTCGTCTTTTCTTTCTTTCACTCTCCTTTTCTTTTGTTGCTAATTCTCTCTCTTCGTACATTTGCTTCTCTCCCCTCCACTCTCGTACGCCTTCCCCTTCTCCGTTTTGTGGTTCTCGTGAAATGATTGGAAGATTGTGCATCTTAACAGTTTATCCTGAAATCTGTTGAGGTGGCACTCGGGGGGAGGAACAGCCACATCATCAGTTAGACCGCCCACCACCCCCAACCAAAGACAGGAGAGTCAGAAAGAACATCTAAGGAAGACTGGAGAGATGACTTAGTATTCACAGTGCAGGTTGTTCTTTAATTTTTCAGCTGGGTGAGTCAGATGCTGGCCCAAGAGTACGGGTGTTGAGATAATCCATTTCTTAAACACATGATCTCACGTTAGGGACACAGAGTGTTTTCCAGAGTGGGTTACTACCGAAGTTTTGATGGGTGTTGGTGTTCTTGGCACTTATCAAAGCAAAATAACAAAATGCTTGATATAAAACAATAAAAGAATAACACTTCACTCATAAACCATGTGGCCATCAAATTTTAATCTTTCTACTTTAGTGAATAAGTTGCAAACATACTGTGTGAGGATAGTGTTCCTTATGACTTGTACATTTGTGTTTTAATTGTATAAGGTATAATGAACTTTTGTACATCTCTAGAATCCAAAACAATGAATACCATCCAAGTAAAATTGCATATGAGCTATATTCTATACAATATTCTGCAACAACTCTGCATTTACAAAAGTGGTCTTACACCAACAGAGCTGGTTTGGGAGCAAATGCCTTTGCAGACCACATGTAGAAATCTGGGGAATAAAATCTCATTGCGACGAAAACTGAATTTGAATCTGAATTGTGAGAAATGCATTTAAATTAAATTGAGTAATACACATTTCATTTTGAAGACGTTGGATTCGATTAAATCAGTTCTTCAGTATGAGCAGGACACTTTTTAGATATTTGCAATTTAAATGCTAATCTAATCAAATCAATTGCTTTCTCCGTTCACCTCCTCTAATCTCTTCCTTCCTCTTTTGTTCCATTTGATGGTTGTTACTTGCTCCAACCTCCCCTTTCTACCAGAATATGCAAAAACACACACACACTGATCCTAAACCGTCTGTTGTTATATTTATTGTTATATTGTTTAGGCTCATGGGACTTTCCTGAAACCTCACCCGGTAGATTGCTTATCAGTGAGGCTTAATTTAAAAGATTGAAGAACAAAAGCAGGTGGTGGTGGGTGGAGCAAGTTGACCTGCAGCATTCAAAGTTGCCCTTACATACACATTTTTTGCATAGTTTGTGTGCGTAACTATCTGTTGCATCAGCTTCAGAACACTGTATTATTCTGTATTATCTCCATGCTGTGGTCTGCTGCCACAACGACCCTAATTCCCCACTGGGATTATTTCTGTTTCATTGGATTTAATCTCGACTCTGGTGACGGTGGGGGGAAACAATGGAGGGAATAAAAGAAGAATCTGTGCGAGAGTGTGTCAGGAGTTTAGAGGAGGACAGCTGGAGAGATTAGAAGTGAATGTAAGAGCTAAAGCAGGATCTCAGTACAAATAAAGAGGGATACAAGAGCTTTCAGGCTTTGAAGGAGCTTTAGGGACTATTTTTTACTGAGAATTATGTTCACATTTACCATACAATCGCCTTGTTAAAACCTGCTCGGGTCTCTTCTGTATAATCACCTATACTTCCTCATATTTTAACCACCCACCAGGCACAGAGGCAGCCTAAACTAGTAGTAGTAGTAGTAGTAGTATTTGTAAACACCTTTGGACCACCAGTCTTGTGAGGAATACCGCAGCTTTCTGCCGACGGAGGAGCTGTCATGTAGTGAGATCACGGGCTGGTTGAATAAATATCACACTTGGCTCTTGTATCAACCATGAAATGCACATCCGTTTTCTGTGTCCTTCTCTAAAATGACTGTATAAGCGTCTTTGAGTGCATGTTTTGTGCAGTGCAAATATTTGTATTACAGGGATCCAACCGCCACTCAACCTGTGTTTTCTCTCTCTATCCCCCTTCCCTTTACATATCCCCTCTCTGTCCCTCCATCTCTGTTTTCTATGTCTAGTGGTGTACGAGCATCGCTCCAGGTTAGAGAAGTCTCTTCAGAAGGAGAGGTTGGAGCACAAAAAGGCCAAAGAAGGTGAGAAAAATAACATGTATGCAATTTTGACGCTCAAGGTAAATGTCCATTCAAAGGTGCTGTGGGAAAGTCATATCTCGCTGTGAGACTTCTTATCATGGGGCAGAACAAATATTAGACTGCAGTAAAGTATATTTACAACCTTTGATGACATTATTATTGTAAGTCTCTTTGGACAAAGGCATCTGCTAAGTAAATGTGTAAATGAATTGGAATGTGATTTAACACAATACCAGTCTTTAACATTTGTTAGTTCTCATTATTAGTTTTTACTAACCTTTTAATGTTTTCTGCAGCATAAGACATGTATAGAAGTGCAACAGCATGGGTGTTTTACTTTGTAACAACATAGTGATGTGTATAAAAACTTTAGATTCAGGGACCATGTGCCATTTTTGCAAATGGACTGATGTGTATATGAAAATGTGGGTTTGAGTTAATGAGGCATCAGAATGAAGCGCATGCTTATGTAAGTCAGTATCATAGGGTTGTACATTTCACAGTGGTTAAAATTAACTTCAACTTGTAAAAAAATGTAAAAGGTTGACCTGTGCTGTCTTGTTTTTCTAGATTATCTAGTTTATAAACTGGAAGCACAACAGTCTCTCAACAAAGAGAAGGTACGTTTTCACATAATCACCACACTTCTGCTGTAATCTTGCTTTTGTAGTCTGTTTAATCTGTTTTTTTGCCTTGCTTGCATTGCTTTGTTAAGTTGCTTGTAGCGTAACCTTTTGTTGTGTTTTGAAAAGCGCTACACAAATACTGCTGCTTCGACTGCCAGCATCAACTATAATTCATCTCTTCACCAGATAATTGCTGAGGTGTTGTTGTTGTTGTTGTTTTTACTCAAACAGCAAGATTCCGGCAGCAGGTTCAATTCTCTCCAAGTGCAGCATCAGATGCTAAAGGTATAGATCATTGTAATAAACTCATACACAAACACATCCTCACTCTGTATGCTTCTCTATTCTTGTCGTTCTCACATTTAACCTTCTCTCTTCCTGTTGTCCACATGCGCGCACACACACACACACACACACACTCTCTCTCTCTCTCTCTGACCTTACACAATACATCCTTACCACCTTACACAACACATTTTGAGTGTAAATGTGTTTGAAAAGCTTTGATGAATGTATGCTTTTCTATAATGAAAAAAACAAAAACGTAGACCACGTGATGACGATAGTCTTTCCTCTCTGTCAGAACCAGCATGACGACCTGAAGAAGCAGTATTACGAGCTCCAGGACCAGCACCATGTCCAGGGCGAGGACCACAGCCGGCTGCTGGACGAACACAAAGAGCGCTACGAGAAACTGCAGCAAGTCAAAGAGGTGGAAATCTCCCAACTCAAAGGTACTGATGGTCGCACACACATGGTTCTGCTGTTGTGGTTGCACACACCTACACAGTAAAAATGCATCTTTATGTGGTGGTGTCATCACTAAATGTTCTCACTTTGTCTCCATCTTCTGACTTGATAAGATACTGCGTGTCTGAAGCCAAGTGTACGTGCTTTATGTGCAGACTTTTAGATCTAGACTAGAAAATGTTGTATTGTATCATTCAGTACGTAGTCAAAACTGTCCTCTTCTTCAAGCCTTATAACTTATTAACGATATTCAGACACAACTATGTGCTGTGTGCACTGAGCAGGATAGGATCCAGGGTTGGTAACGTGTCACAAGGATACAAAAGAAGTGGTTTGAATTATTTTTGCAAATGCTTTGCAGTAGAATATTGTTGTTGTGTTATGTGTTTCCTGTTTAGATGCATGTGTTCTGTTAATGCGTTTGCCTGTTTGTGATGGCAGATAATGTATATAACCTGAGAGAGGAAAATAAACAGCTGAGGAAAGCTCACCATGACATCCACACACAGCTACAGGATGCACAGGTGAGACTAAATCGGTTCTATACGACTTTGTCATATGCACTTCTTTTTAGTATTAAGAGACGTGAAATGTGTGCCTTCTGCCTCTCTGACATGGACGATATGTTGTGTCGCTCATGAAAATGCCTCAGAAAAATTGGTAAAAACACTTTTATTTTATTTTATCTTAGGTAATATATTTTTGCGAGTAACATTTAAGCCTTACATAAAAAGAAATGGTTCATTCATACTGTTTGTGTGTTCAGGTTCAGCATCAGGACCTGAAAGCAGCCCACAACCAGCTCGCACTGACGCTGGAAGACCACAAGAGTGCGCTGGTTGCAGCTCAGGTAGGACGCAAGCCTAGAGATGTACCCTCATTGTTGACTGTATACCTCAGCTGACTGATGCATCGCAAGTATTTTGGTCACATACTCCTCCCCCCATCAAGTGTGCTCGAGGGAAACTTTTGACATCTAGTTGAAAGAAAGACTGGAGGGGTTGTGTTCTTAATTTGTAATTAGAATAGGTTTGTCTTTTTAGCATGTTAGCAATACAGCTTCAGAGACTAGGACAGTGCTAATGGGGGAAATTGGGGGGGTGGGGTCATGTTACTGCTGTACAGTTTGACAGTAATCTGAATGAGCCCTTGTCAAAACTAACTGATGAAAGACAACAAGAGTGAGTCCTGTAACCAGTGACGATGTAAAAGTTGACTCCTGATGCTTCATCTACCATGTATACCGCTGCATTCCTCCCAGCCTTACTTTAACCTTTTCTTTAACCTTCTCCGTAAAGCAGAAACAATGTTTTTTGCAGTGGGGGGGAGATGGATAGTCGAGGTGTTACTTGATTTTTGGGTAATTATATCAGATGTTGCTGTTTCTTCCAGAGGCCGACCTTTGAAGTGCCTGAATGGTTTATTGACCATACAGTGCTCATCTGTTTGAAATGCTGTCCTCCTTTCTGTCTGCATTGATGGAAACACTCACTCTCTTCTCTTTTTCTTTCCTTCTTTCTGTCTGTCTGCATTTGCTAATTTATTTTAAAGCCTGTCCTGCTTTCCATCAGTGCTTCTGGTTGAATGGGTACACACACGCACACACACAACTCTTTCCTTCACTCCAGGGGGTTTGGTTTAGTCAGGGCTGTCAGGGCATTGCATCTAAAGCACGTTCCAGCCAATCAGCCAGAAAGATGTAATGGAGGGAGTGGAGCGAGACAAAGAGCGAGGGCAGGGAGAGGGAGAGAGAGAGAGAGAGAGAGATTCTTGTCTAAACTGGATGGTCAATTTGAGAGAAATGTGTTGAGATCGTTGAGACAGCATGGCAAAGCTGGTCTGTTGGACAGTCCACTACTTTGGTCCAGACTGAACAATCTTGACAACTATTCGATGGATTGTCTGTTAATGTGGTACAGAGGTCCCCAAAGGATAAATCCTTTTGATAATTGAATCTGACTTTTCATCCTGCTATTATCAGGTTAATATTTTAATTTGTCCAACACTCACATTTATGATACAAAAACCTGCCAAACTAATGCCTTTCCTATTATCCACAGCTGTACTTTGTGTTTAGTGCTAATTAGCAAATGTTAGCTAGCTAACGTGCTAAACTAAGATGGTGAACATGGTCAACATTGTACCTGCTAAACATCAGCATCTTAACGTTGTCATTGTGAACATGTTAGCATTTAGCTCAAGGCACTGCTGTGTTACAGCCTCACAGAGCTGCTAGCATGTCTGTAGACTCGTAGTGTTGTTTCTGTGTAAAAGCTGTGTTGTAGTCTGTTCCAAATACAGGTAGCAAAGTGAGGAACAGTGGTGAGATCAGTAATCAGTAATGTGCAGCACCTCTTAAAGAGCTTTTTAGATGCGGGTACCTTTCTCCTTTAACTGACTGAAATCTGTCTGTACCACCGAGGATTGAAAAGCGGAAAGCTGACATTGATTGATTGTTCACATTCGTAGTCCCTTTTGCTTCTTGTTTTGCTTTAATCAGATATTTACAGATTTATATGATAATTTTGCTCATTTTACTATTTAATTTAGGTTGTAAGTCTTGTAGGACAGCCTGTGTAAAGCCTAACTTTTTAAATTGGGAAACAAGGGTTTTGTAGAAAAGCTTATTTTTCAACGTGAGCTACCAGACCTTTTTATGATAGAATCAAAATATGTCAAACAATATCCAGCTTATTCTGTCACAAATCCTAGAGGATGACACATTATAGTCATTTCGGAATGCTGAGAATCATGCAGCATCACGCAAATCCCCCAGGACCTTCTCTCTTAGCCCTCCTGTGGTTGTGTATGTTGTTCACTTTAGGCGCAGGTGGATGAATACAAGCAGCTGAAGGAGTCCCTGATCAGGGTGCCCAATCTGCCACAAGCAGCTGCCATATCACCCGAGCCCCATATCCATGAAGCTCAGCTGGCCACAATACTGGAACAGCCACACAAAGATGAGCCCGTCCATAACACGGATCACCAGGATCACCAGGACACTGAGGCCCGGGTAACGTGGGATTCTATTGGATCACTTGATTATCAAGACAAAAGGGCATACTGTAAGTATGAAAACGCACAAATGACATGATTTCTGTCGTTGCTTTGTCCTCAGTTGGAGCATCACGAGGAGGAGGTGCATGTCCAGTCCGACATCAAGTCCCTGCACACCTTGTCAGACAAAGAGGAGGATGGAGAGGGAGAGGCCGAGAGGAGGAGGGAGCTGGCAGAGGAGGAGATGGCTCAAGCAGGACAGCCTCAGAAGCTGGAGGAGGACCCGGACCAAGCACAGGATGAGCAGCAGGAGGAAGAGGAAGAGCCAGAAAAGGAACAGCCGGACGAGAACGCCCTGGACAGACAGAGACACCAGCCACAACCGGTCAGAACTGCTTTGGACTACTCAGTCTTATCTAAACAGGGTTAAAACGGGCCTTAAAATGGCTTTCATTTCCAGCATCTCATTTGACTCATTTGTTACTAGTTTCGAGTTTCTCATTTACGACATAGTGTCATTAAAATTGTTCAAAATTGACTTTCTTGAGCAACGTAACAAACCTTCGAATCATAAATGAGTCTCTTGTGTTCCTGTCATATTGGGGACGCAGCTACTGCTCATATTGAAGTGCTAATCATTTAGCTTTAGTCCCAGAGGAACTGGAATAAATTACAACCTTTCCTCAGTGTTTACTTCTTTGATTAATGACAGCGTGCTCTTTATGAGTTGTGCTCCTTGTCTTACGTTGTCATTTTCATCTATTAAACTTTCCCAAAGGATACATTATACCACACCTCTCCGTTTATGTCTCAAATTAGCAGCAACTCTGTGTGTTTGATTATGTCTTATTTTTGTCCTTATTTTTGTTATTCATTTAGCATCTATTTGTCTTCTCCAAAGGGTCCCCATCAGGAGGCCCAGCTGCGGCAGGAGGCGCATGCCCAGGTGGAGCGTGTGAAGTCGGCCTACGAGCAGCAGCAGGAGCAGCAGCGCCTGGAGGCTCAAAGGGCCGAGGAGCACAGGCAGATCCGGATGCATCAGGAGGCCCTGCAGGTCCAGAGAGACAAGGTGCTGAAGGAGAGGGAGCAGAGGCTGAAGCAGGAACAGGAGCGAGAGCAGCAGCAGCACAGGGAGGCCGACAGACGGGAGCAGCAGCTGAGGCAGGAGCACCAAAGGTCAGATTTCAAATCAGAGTTGGCTTCACATCGTTCAGTCTACATGGCTGTGGTTTGCCAGAGCTGAGGGGAGCGACCATAGCGACGGATTAGGCTACAGCAACTAGGGATATGGGGGAAAAGTGAGCTCAGAGGAAGGATTACAATAAAAAAGTAGGCATACAGTACCAGTCAGAAGTTTGGATACATTTTCCCATTCAAGTGTACATCATAAGCACTCGACAGTGTTCGTGTTTTGTCTCACTGCACATTGTTGCTAGATTAGCTCAAAACTCACATGGAGATAGAGAATTGACTTTTTATTTTTTATTTTACATGAAACAAGCACTACCATAAATTAACAGTAAGACATGTATATACGTAGAAAAAAAGAACAAAGAACAAAAGACAACAATAACAAAAAAGAAACATATCAATCCATCAGTGAACAAACACACCCAGTTTCATCCCACAGTTCAGGTCCATCCACGCGTCACCTTTTACCATGTGAGTATGTCAAATACGAATATTCTGTCCTCAAGGTTTCCAGGTCAAGAAAGAAAGTCCTTTTGACAGTAAATTAAACACTACAGGGATAGTCCTCCAAATGTTCAGGAAATTACTGATAATGAGCTGAACCTCTCATGTGGAAATAAATAAAAAGGTCTCTTTGTGTCGGACATTTTCTAAATGATCTTTTTCTGAAGGAACACTTGAGACTAGCATGACAGCCTGATACAGTCTCTGCAAACTTGAAGTGGTGATTCACAGCGATGTTTGCATCTCACCAAACTCATTTTTCTCTGATTCTGGCAACACGCACACATCCATAATCCAGGAGGAAACATTTGACGCTTTGATGACATTTGTACAAAGACGAAAGGGAAAATTGTATCGGCCTTAATATGCAGATGTGTGTCTACTTAAAGGCAAACTGGAGCAGTTCTACCACACCAATGATATACTTTACCTCACGTAGATACAGCTAGATATATAGCTCAAAAGAAAGCTATCGAACAAAAACTGCTATGTACAGGCAAGCAGTGCATTTTTAAACACTGTAATACACATACACATTTCCGACATTAATAGCTCTGTTGTGGCGTGGCTCTTCTGACTGACCAGCATTGTCACTGTTGCTTTTAGGAAGAGGACCGCATATGAGAACATGGACAATGATATTGTTCAGGGAGAAGAGGACGGTCACACTGACGATGAAGAAGGTGAGACAGAAAGATTTTAAGATTTTCAGTAAAAACATTTAAAAAAAATCCTGATCCTGATCAACAGTCAGATACTAAAGAATATTTATCATTACATCCCATTAGCTAGACAGCATTACATTTGTGTGTGTGTGTGTGTGTGTGTGTGTGTGTGTGTGTGTGTGTGTGTGTTTTAACAGAGAGAGATATTCATATGCTACATGAGGATGAAGAGAAACAAGAAGTGGATCAGAGAGTGCCACCACATCAGCAGGTGACAATCTTCTCCTGCTCACACCGTCTGTTAATACATGCGTCTTTATCGTCCGTCTTTCCTTTCAGCTCGTTCAGTCACTTAACATTCACACCAGTGTATCGTGTGTCATACGCTCACCCAGCCATCCGCCCAATAATCGATTCTTTCATCCTCCCTGGCACATTCATCTTCTACTTGTCAGTCAACCCGTTGATCTATCAGGTCTTCTGAATACCAACAAGGCAGTTAATACATTAGAGTACACTAACTGCCATAATCAGTTTTATTCTGCCAAGCACATTATTAAACTCCCACACTGCAGTTTTGCATCCATTTGGTCACATCTCCTGCTCTTATTCTGATGCTAATGGGCCATACATTTTCATCTAATGCAAATGTTAACCCACTAGTACCACTCTGTGTTATTTTACCATGATCTGTTCTTCTGTAGGGCGCTGATGGTGATCTGGACCCCGAGGACGACCCCAACAACCAGGGAGAGGACGAGTTTGAGGAGGCCGAGGACGAGCGGCCGCAGCACAGGGTCGCACAAGAGGAAGAGGAGGTGGTAGAGGAGGAAGCGGAGCCGGCAGCGCCAGCCCAGCACAAGGACGCACACCCGGGCCCCGAACAGCCTGCTGTGGAGGAGGAACTGGTGGTGAGTAAGGGGCCGGAGAACAGCAACAGTCAAATACACAGAAGCTATATTCATTACAGTGGGAGGAAGATATGAGTGCTGACGTATGAAAAAGATTAGAGGTTGGGATGGAAACATTTTGAGGAAAGAAACCCGAGGATCTAGGAAAATAAATTCTCTTCAAGTAATGTTTTTAAACTTGTGTGCGTGGGATTTGTGTGTGTTCAGATAGCTGGAAACCCAGATCAACAGGAAGACGCGCTGGATGACCAGTACCAGGAGGAAGTAGAGGACGAGGTGTGTAACACTCTACATATTAAGTAAAGTAATACAAAAGATATCAAGGAGCATATATGGCAACATAACCCTGTAATACATTTGTAATTTGGATCAGTTTACCACAGTGTACATTTAACTGTATCCTTGTTCTGACTTGCCGAACCATAATTGTTTATGTATTATAATTTTTCTCTTTGTTGATGTACTGAAGGCTCAGGAGGATATAGCTGGTGGGCAGAAGAGAGGGGAGGAGGAGGTGGAGGAGGAAGGAGAGGATCTGTATAACGAGGAGAACATAGAACAGGTGGGTTTATGTACATTTTCACACCGTTTCAGTGAAACTCGCTGGTGATTTGAAGTGGCTGGAGGCGTCTCCTGGTACCAAGACACACATCAGAAGAAGTTACATTTTATTTTATTTTAAATTCAATGCTAAAAACACACTTAACATTTCAAAGGAGTCCCAGTCACTTCACTGATGTCAGTTTTTTTTAATCCAGCATCCAGTTGCCATTAGGAGGCTGCATCTTAATTTATTCACACAGTTTCATAATTCAGACGTGATGGTTGCCGGTTGAGACAGCAGAGTGTCACCAATAATAATTAATACCCATTTCTTCAGCAGGAATCTCTTTTTATTACCTGGGACTTTTTTTTCCTATCCCAGCCACTGAAACATGCAGAAAGAACCTTTTGTACATGGTAAAAATGTCTTATGGTATCACATCCGGAAAGTAATATTTACAAAACGGACATATAAGCTGTTTTGGCTACACGTGCGTGCCTGCGTGCCTGTGCTTTGTCCATGCAACCTGAAACTGGCCCATGCGTGTTCTGTTAAATGAAGGAGATCAGGTGTTGAGTCTGTCGGGGTGTCGTGTTACCACCTGGGCTTGGTTTGTTTCATTTGTCCTAATGCGCGAATCAGTTTGAATGGAGACGCGCACACACTTTAAAAAAAAAATCTTTCAAAGTTAATATAGTATATTTATAATTATTTACTCTTGTTTACACAGTGTTGTAAAATGTGTAATGTATTTCTTGGTTGGTGTTTATATTTCTAAGAGGTAATTTTAAGAAGTGATATGATCTCCAGAGTTAAGTAACATACAAACCTTCTGATTATGCTGAAGTGTCCTTGAGCAAGACATTTGACTCCCTACTACTTTCTGTTGTGTAACTGACCCTGACTCCTGACCCCCTTATAAAGTGACAGTCGTTTATTTATAATCCCTAGATTTTTTGTGGCCAGGAACACTGCAGTCAATTTTGCGCCTGTAACTATTACTATGTAGAATCATTTTGTTTCACAGTCCGGATATTTTTCACTTGTGGATATTACAAAAGATTTTCAAACTTAGATCAGTTAAAGACATAATTTACGTGGTTGTAAGTCCATATAACTTAATATGATGGTGTATCTGTAAAGCCCCCCCCCACACACACACACACTCCTTTTCCTGACTTGTGTTTCATACTCAGACCCAGTGACCTAATGAGTGAACGTACTTATGTTTCTCTGTAATTTGAGCTCAGTGGAGCTTTCCCTCCATTCAGCTTCATTCATCCACTGCTGTTCTTTCAGTTTACACAAGTGTCGCTGCTTCCATTCACTTACAATAGCCCTAAAAACCTATGTTACAATCCAATGGACGGATGAGCAGGAGAAACATGCCAGCATGTTAACACCAGTTCCCCCA
Source organism: Nannoperca obscura (assembly GCA_036024295.1). Taxonomy (NCBI): domain Eukaryota; kingdom Metazoa; phylum Chordata; class Actinopteri; order Centrarchiformes; family Percichthyidae; genus Nannoperca; species Nannoperca obscura. The sequence continues at coordinate 14,754 of JAVQJL010099298.1, forward strand.
TCACAGAGTCACAAACCACAGATTCGACAAATAATATAATTTACCTGTGAGTTAAATTGGCATAAATAAATCTGAATTTATGGGAAAATATCCAAAATGTGCATGTAGTGGCCATTAAATAGTCTTGTTGTGTGCTTGTGATTTGCTTCAGGATGAAGCAAAAAACCAGGACGGACCAAGAAAGGAGGGGGGTCACAGAAAAGCAGCAGAGAATAACGAGGAAGAGAATTACGAAGAGGAAGAAGAGGAATTGGAGGAGGATATGGCCAGCCGAGACAAGGGAACCAATCGGAGGGCAGAGATGTAAGATGGATGCAGACTTTGACCAGTTGCAGTGCCTTTTTCGGCTGCCCAAGGGAGCCTATCAGGTCTTTCTTTCCCTTGTTTTCCCAAAGGAATAAAACCAGCCATCCATTCAGAATCCCAGTTAGAAATGTGGGATAATATGCCTGGAAGATGGGATGCTATTCCAAAAACAGTGGGTGGAACTGAGCAGTTTTCGCTGTAGAAGTGGACAGGATTTGTTGAGAAGAAATGGGATGTATACTGTATATTTCTTTTATTCATTTGCTTTCCTTTCTACTCGCACGTCTGCCTGATTGCCTGTCTGGTTCTGTTTTTTAAACAGCAGACAGGCAGAGAATGTATTTTTTATCATGTGCTGCCTCTGAGTAAAGTGTAAAGAAAGCTAAGATAAATTATGTTATTCTGATGTCCTCATGTTCAGGCCTTTTTATATGTATGTTTTATGCAAACAGTTGTAGTCTTTGTAGAGCTCAAATTGAAATGTACGTCTTGCCATTCCAATCGATCAAGCCGTTTTCTGTTATTTATTGTTGCTTGTAACAACTCTGACAATCGTAAAAAGGTGCAACATTTCTTTTTTTGTCTCCTGACTAAACTAGTTTGTGTCATAATGGCTTTTTTTGTTAACATCTTGAAGCTGATACACAGGAGTTTTTCCACTGGATATTTCTACAAATGCCAGTCAAAGAGACTTTTCTGGTGAAGCCGCTCTGTGCTGAAAGTGTCACACTGACATGTGCCTTCCATTCTTGGAAACCTCGAGGTCTAAGTCATTTTACATTTGGGAAAGCATTTGAATCAGACAGGAGAGATCTGAGCATGCTAGTTAGTGCTGAGCCTCTTGCATATTTCTGCGGTTATATCGTTAAATGGAGAGCTTTTATGTCGACTGCTGGTGTGAATTTAACTCACAAAACTAATGCAATTTACTGCAAAATCTCCCAAGTCTACTGGACAATGTATAGTTAAATAAATGCTGACAATTTTTACATTTTCTTCACTAGTTATATTTGATACAAAAAAAGTGTGTGTGTGTGTGTGTTTAGGATATTAGCTGCCATTTTGTGGTTTTGGATGATCTCGTAACAAGCAGAGCTTTCCTCAGAGTTGAGAATTGGGTCGTGGTCTGTCGTTACCTGGCCGTCCTGCCTGTGGGGAAAACTTGAGAGGAAAAAGCTTTTCAGCGGGTGAGCAACAATAATGTGACACTTTGCTGAGAACACATGGCTGCAGAGCAACAGCTTAACCTTCAACTATTTTGATAATCAATTCATTGTTTGAGTCATTTTCCAAGCAAAAATGCACATAATTCTCTGGTTCCCGCTGTTAAATGTTAGGATGAGCTGCTTGTGATTGTAAACTGAATATCTTTGATATTTCAAGCAAATCAAGAGATTCGAATGTGTCACTTTTGGCTTTTTGAAACTCTGATGGGTATTTTAAAATATTGATGATGAATCAATTAAGTGAGAATGTTCAACTGTAAAAAAAGTCCAAAAGTATCAAAAATCTGATATTGAATAGGATTTAAAGATAAAATAAAATGCATGATTTATTCAAAGAGCTTTGAGAAATGAATGAAAATTATTTTTTAGTTGAAAAACTTTTCATACATTTGAACATACATTTTTTTGTTACATTATTTTATTTATTATTTTTGTTTCAGTGTTCAAGATCAGTACTTCGGCGTTTAGTTTCAAATTTTAGCTTTACAATTTTGGCTTTTCCCTTTGTCTCCATTCACAGCAGGTATTAGTGAATCTCTATGCAATTAAGGCCATGAATCTACAAAAATAATCTTACAAATGTTCTTCATAAGGTAATAATATGTATTTAAGAATGCTCAGCTCATCAGTTTGGGGGGACGTTAGAGTTGAGCTGCTGCTCGACTGTTAATGAGAGTACTGACTGCAGCGAGCACCTGGAGATCCCATGAAGGATCCAGAGGAAGTTGTTGGGATGCTTCGCTGCTGTTGTTGTCCTGTTGCCTAATAAAATACATGGGCATATTCTTCACTTGCAGAAAGCTCGACTTAAGCTGTGTGCAATTCCTTTGTCAAGTCTACTTTAAAACAGTGACAAGATGATCAAAAATATGCATTTAGCATATGAGGGGGAAAGATCATAAATATTCAATGTTGAGTTTGATTCACGGCGCTCGCTCCGTTGTTCACGCCTGCGTTCTGCAAGCCATGGATGTCCCCGAGTATAAATCCCGCCAACCCTGTTCACTCCCCTTTGTGGTCGAGAGCGGAGAGGTGAGGAGATTGAGAGTGAACTCGCTCACTTGGGAAATGAACCAACAAATCAGGTTGAAATGAAAACCAAACGAGAGGAGGTTGACTGAGAAAGTCCCCAGCACACAGTCTCAATCAAATCATTCCCTCCTCCTCTCTCTCGGCTCTACCTCTCAGTACCTGTCCTCGTCCCTGTGCTTTTTCTCTCCACTTCCTTCCTTCCGTGCCTCTCACGGTGTCTTCTTCTTCCTCTCACTCTCCCTCCTCTCTCCTTTTCCTGTCATCGTCCCTCTGCTGTTGTGAGATTGTTGATCTCCCCCAGAGGGACTGTGCGATGCTGGAGGAGTACGAGAATAACAGGTGTCTCATTACTCTGCTAATAGCAGGCCACGGGGAGACGCACACATTTTTACAGTGACAATCAATGGCAGAGATAACTCCTCCACATTCCTCACATTCGTGCGCTCTGTCATCATTTCATGGGTGAATTACCAGGCACGAATATTTTTAACTTGTCGATGCCTAGAGCTGCAGTCTATCTTGAGATGCATGCCCACACGACTGCCATCAATTCTTAAATCTTCCATTTAACACCAGTGCAAGATTTACATGAAAGCTGAAGCTCCAAGCTATGAAAAGATAGGTTGGTTTTTTTTTTCACCCATGATTTTTGGAAAATCAAGTCAAACTCCTCTCCTATTTTACCGCCATGCTGGGTGAGATCATAGCGTCAAAGCGGGCTGCAGAGATAATTGATAGCATCTCGAAACCATCACTTGAAGACACCAGCTTCTCTTCTTGACCTGGATGCTTGTTTGCAGTACGTAAGGATGCAGCGAGCTGATTATGCCGTCTCTCTGCAGCAGTAATGATCTCCCGTTCATCAGCTGCAGACTCGGTTCTATCTCTTTTTCCACACACACATAACACGCAATTGCACAAACAATCTTCCACACTTAAATGAATCCCAATGAGGCATGTAACTGGTAGTTTGTGCCTAGCTGTACGCTTGTTAGAGAGATATCGGCTGCTTAAATTGTGTTTCTTCACATTACTGTGAGGGAAGAGACGGCAAGCGATGTCTGTGTGCCCCAGTTCATACTTGAGACGTGTTTTATGTGCACAGGGTGCTTGCCTGGGTGCATGCGTGACAGTGTTCATGCTTGTGTTTGGCAATATCAGATAACAGTGTGTTTATGTTTCAGGTGCAGGCTGAAAATGAAACCACTATTAAAGAATACGCTGCTGCAACATATGAATAAATCAACTCCAGCTGACAGGAGGGGCAACGTGCATAACCCCTGCAACACCACTTTGTGTGTGTGACAGAATGCATGCATTCTTTTATCCAAAGCACTTTACAGTTTAGAGTGCACTCACTTTTAGTAGGAATTAATGTGAGTGCTTTGCAGACTACCATGGATTAGTCTTTGTGTACATGTTTTATTGGTGTGTTTGTGTGTGTGACCTGCTGCATGAGGCTCACGGGTCATTACCCAGTCAGTCAGAGGACACAAGAGGCCATTATCCTGGAGAGTCTGGATACTAAATGTTTGATAAGCCTCGAAAGCGGATGTCCTGTTTCTCTGCTCATATATTACAGACGAACGCTAAAGACACGGCTACCCATTAAAAACTCAGGAATCCATCAAATCTAACTGTGATTGCATTTCTGCACAGCAAGACAGTTGTATCTAAATAAATGATCCTATGTATGTTTGGTGCAGCCTGTGGCAAGACAGAGGAGCGTGAGTGCGTTGGCTCAGCAAAGTCCAGAGAGATGTGGAGCTGGTAGAGATGAGTCATGTAGCAATCTGATTATCTTTCTCCCTCTTTCCCTTCATCAAAGCCAGAGGTCGTCATAACCACATGTCTGTACTGCACCACAGTCAGTTTAAAACTGAATACAAAAAACAGCTGAAATACTTTATATTTTCTATTTATTATCAAAATATGTGTATAGGATATGTAAAAACAAAAATCTGTAATAATATATAAATATATATATATATACTGTCATTGGTACAACATATAAAAAGCATTTTGCATGGCCTTGGTGCACATTACCATTACATTTGTTGTGACTGCATTTTTAGGCAACAGTTTGTATGAATAACTCCATACCAGAGGTCTTTCTCTGAACAGCTCTATGAAGCCTTTAGTGCGATGACGTTTACTGAAAAGTGCTTTGCTGAAGCCTTGTCATCACTTCAGAAAGTGTTGTAGGACGGGGAGGACTGACTGCGTACGTCCGCGGAAGAATCAGAGTGTCACAAAATGTTGCACATCTTGGTGGTTTCTGGGAACTGTAGTCTGCTGGGCAGAGTGTCTTCTGGCAGCTTGGGGATTCCATCCAGGATCTCTAGATTTGGCAAAGAGAGGAAAACACTGCACAAAGACGAAAGCAGAGAGAGAATTTGTCAAATCAACCTCATATGTTTTGTTTAACAAACACTATTTCTTCTCCTTTTACTGTCCCTTGTTTTGATGCACTCTCTCCATCTCTTAGCCATCTTTGCCTCCTCACCGTGCACGGTAGTCCTGAGTGAAGGTCACTGGGTTGCGGGTCAGGTTGAGGGAGCGGAGTGGGCTGTTCCCCAGAGCTCCCAGTCCCCCCAGGGAGCTGATGGCGTTCTCAGACAGACAAAGGTGCTCCACTGCTGGGAGCTTTGGCAGCTGACGCAGACACACCAGGTGGTTACGCTGCAGGTTTAGCATTCTGCACCTGCCCAGTGGAAGTATAAATAAAGCTTAGCTTACTTTTTGTGGTCATGGTGGTTGAAGGAGGCATAAAAGGAAGCCAGTTCAGTATTAGGAAAAGATTACATTTGTTGTGGCATATGAACTGAAAAAAAACTATGTGATTATGGTTATGGTACTACTTTTTGAATAGATAAGCATATACAGTGGTGGACAAAAACACCATATGAGGAAATAGGTGTAACTCAGAAGGAAAACGCAAGTTAGCACATAAATGAATGGTCCTATGATGGATATCAGCCATAGTGCATCCACTTTGAGAGTCTGACAATCCCCTCGTTTACATGAGTCAGTAAAGAGTGCACAAAAGATACCAATAATTATGTCCCGTAGCAAAGGAAATAGAAGACTACAGCAGTGTTTAACAAGGTAGCACTAAACTATTCAACTATTTACCTTCAAATGACTTGTATAACTGTAGCACTCTGAATTACATGTTTGATATTCATATAATGTTGGGCGTCTCCATGTTCATTAGATTAGAATCAGAGTGATATCCCAGTGCCATTAAGATATTTCCTGCAGGTGTGAGAGAGTTGGAGGGAGGTGCAGTCTGGGTAGTGTGGTTCATACCTTGGCAGACGTACAGAACTCAGGTTGGTGAGGGAGTTGTCGACCAGCTGTAGTTTCTCCACTCGGATCAAGCGGCGGAGGATCCGGAGGAAATTCTCCTGCTGGAAGGGGTCACCCAAGTCCTGGTAGGACAGATTTAACTCCTGAGAAGAGACGTGTGGTAGATTGTCAGGGTCTTCCACCCTCTGTCTCCCTCTTTCTCTTCTTATTGCTCCTTCACTTCCTCCCTCCCTCCCTCCCTAAATCTGTTCTTCTCCTGGACTGTATATGTTTCCCATTAAACACACTCACAATGTTTGCTGACTTACCAGACAGTTTTCCCAGTTCTCTTGCAGTCTCTCGTCCCATCTCTGCCCTCCCTCCTCTCTGCTGCTCCTCCCTCCTCTCTCCAAACTGATGTCATCCCCCTCTCTTTGAAACAGCTCCTCTTCTGATGGCCCTTTTTGATGACATTGCCAAAACAGAAAACGTCTATAACAATGCTCAAATCTTATTCATCCATCAAGTGACACAATTATTCCTAATCCTGCTTGCAGTTCCGATTCTTTGTCACGTCTTCATCTGCTAAATTAAATGAAACTTGCACAATTACTTATTTTCCAGATGCTCAAATCATTTAAGTTCAAATAGGGGTCTTTGTAGGAGTTAAGCTGTTATTCAGCTTTAGTAATAAAGCATAACACAAAATTCAACTTTCCAATAGTGGGTTGTAAGATTCCTTGTTTCTTTTTACTGCTACAAAAAGGAAATCGCATTTTCTGAAGGAATACTCTCAAACAAAAAAGCCACGGTGCAGCACTATTTTATCACAGGAAGTTCTTGTATCACATTTCCTGACAACCTGTTTCATTTAATCCAAAGTTACTGCAGCCAGCAGAGTCCTGCATATTATGTTTTTGACAAAGGTGTTGGTGGTTTTCTCCTAGTGATCCAGACCTTCTCTGACCCTGGGGCAGGTCAGCTGGTCACCTGTGACATCACACTGCTCCAGGCGATGCCACGACACGAACCGGAACCGACTGGATGGAAGCTGACGGGGGGGGGAGAGAAAGAGAACAGGGTGAGTGCCGTCCAAGAGTACATTTGTGAAAGGGTGAGATGCGTCAGTCTGCGCAGTTTCATTCCAATCGAATCATTAGAGGTTATAATATCATGCAGCACAACACGTGTGCAGTCATTGTGTATGTCGAGGCCTTTGGAGCGTTCAGTATAATGCTGAAGACACAAGCGATGAGTCATATCCTTCCCCCGAGATTAATCAAAATTCACTTGTTGATAGTCAAATGCATTCGCCACAGTCAAATTACATTTCCTAATGGTGGACAAAAAGAGAGAGATGCATGGCAATGACTTGGCAGAACAGGAGACGCACTAAAGCTTAATCTACCCTGGCTTCCAATTAGTGCGATACAAACTCTGTTCCCTCAGCATGCAGCTAGCATGTAGCCAAAATCAATGGGTCGTTTTAAAGACCATTAACCAGTAGCTCTACATGTGTTAACAAGCTGAAAGCGTTCAGTTATTAGTCAAACTCCTTGAGATTGGATGACGGTCGACACTGTTTTTATCATCAGCCTCCTTTCTCATCCAATATGTATCTCTCTTTTATTTTATAAATCTGCACATAAATATTTCTGCCAAAACTGACCTTTCCACCAACTACAGAATTTCAGGTATCAGTAGTTCTCACCTCCAACTGGAGAACAGTTGAGACACTTCACAGCTTATTAATAAAGTGCTAATGTAATATCTGTTCACTGTCTTTGTTGCTCCAGTGGGATGCAGTACAGGACCAAATTCTTCTCCTTACCTGACCTCTTCAACCCCCTCACACTCATCTCGTTCACCCTCGTGTTGCCTGTGTAACGTTACACCTTCCTCTGTTACTCTAGACATAGACATGACCCCACTCCACTTGACCAGCGCTCCTCATTGCCTGGACACTCGCAAAACAGCCCCAGGTCACCTGTTCACATTGTACGAGAAGCATGGAAGATAAAATACTGTCGAGAGTAAATTACAACTTGACGGACTGATACACCCTCTCCAATCCAAATGCTGTGAGAGAGATGACTGGTCTTCATGAAGGTCTGCAAATAGTTACTACTGTACAAATAAAACTTTAACAGGTAGAAAGGAAAGTATATTGAAATAAGACTATATTTTACATTATACTGCAAGGCAAAAAACTATGAAATGAATGTAATGTCAATGCTATCTGTAGTTCACCACTCTCAAGGTTGTATCATTTATATAACCCCTGACAACAAGATGCACAAGTTCTAAAACAGAAGCATCCATCATGTAACCAGGCAATAAAAACAACCCACAATCAGTGTCATTTTGCCTCAGAATTATAAGCAAAACTCCTTGCAGAGCCATGAATACATGGAGTATTTTTAAGTAAGGAACTCTGCGTGGAACATAGGGAGGATTATGTAAGAAGCCATTTTTCATGTTTCTTTATTCAAATAGTCAAGAGGGTAAAGAAAATCATTCTGCATAGCAATCTAGGCGAGAGGCCAGTGGCCTGAGGGTAAAACAGAGAGTGACGAGAACAGACGGAAAATATTAGGTCCAGTTCAGAGAGGGAACAAGTGGAGAGGGAGGAAGACTGACATGGAAGGACTGGAAGATGAAAGGATGAGGAGAGAAAGGGGAGGACACGGGATAGGTAAAGAAGAGTCAAAGCTGCAGACGTGGAGGGAGGAGAAATGAACGATTACTGACATGGCGTGTGTGTGTGTGTGTGTGTGTGTGTGTGTGTGTGTGTGTGTGTGTGTGTGTGTGTGTGTGTGT
>JAVQJL010099305.1:0-16336 GCA_036024295.1 Nannoperca obscura
ATACTGCTTTTTTAATGAAACACAAATTTATGTGTTGGCCTTACAACAAAACCCCCCCCCCCCCCCCCCCCCCAAAAAAAATAAAAAAATAAACAGTAATCGGATTGGTATACTGTACTTTGAACTGGTAGGCTTGGATCTCCTCTCTGCTGAACAGTTTCCACCTAAGAGCCTGAAGCTCCTCCACTCTGTACTGGCTGGTCTCTCTGTGGGAACGCACAATGTTGGCACACAGCTCATCTGAAAAAATAAAATAAAAAAAACACATAAATATAAAAAATACAACATGATTTCACGCACGTTAGCCCACTGTGCTGTTTGCTCACCTATGTTTCTCATATAGTGAGGATAGAGGCTGTAGGGATCCTCCAGAGGGTTGAAAGGATGAATCCCCATTAGATCATGAGATGGCTGTCTGGAGTCTAATCCTGTCACGAGAAATAGAGAAGATAGACAAATGAGGAATTAGCAGAGGGGGGTGTAAGAAACTGTGTGTACACACACGAGTGCCTCACCTCTTATGTCAGGGTGTCCACTGTTGTCCCCCCTCCCCTGGGATCTCGATGTGGGAGAGACGCTGGAGCCTCGGTAGATCATACCTGCCACGTGCGACTCGTTCGGGGAGCACACCAGGTAAGAGTGGACATCAGCGGTGTAGGGCAGCAGCTCGGCCTCCCCAGTGAAGGAGTAGGCCATGGGTTGAAGAGGCTGTGGAGAACGGTCTTGACGGGCCTTGGTGGAGTAGGACAAGACAGACTGGGAGTCTCCCTGGAGCTGCTGCTGTTGCTGCTGCTGCTGCTGCTGTCGGTGCCTCTCCACTTCAGCGATCAGAGAGTCTCGCTGACGTTTGGACATCCGTCCAAATTTCACCGCTGAAGAGGACAAAAAATGAACACGTGGAAATAAACAAATGCTGTGAATGAAGAGTATGGTTTGTCTGTCTGTCAGTCAGCGCTGGTATGTTTGTGTCTCACCATCTCGGCTCATGCCCTGTGCCAAACACTTCTGCAGGCGGCAGTGTTGACAGCGGTTGCGGCTGGCCCGGTCGATCTGACAGTTGCTCTGCCTGGAGCAGGAGTAGGATACAGTAGGAAGCTGGCTACGCCGGAAAAATCCCTGAGGGGTGGGTACCCGCATGGTTAACAGAGCCCAACACAGACATGATTTTGGAGATGGATACCAATATTGATATTCAAGACTTTATTGATGAATTTGACATTTTACTGTTGAATAACAAGTTTGTTCATGTGATGGTGACATTGTTTCTAAATGACCTCAAACATATCTTGGACATTTCTGTGCTTGTTCTTCTTGTTACATATTTGCTGAAATGTATTTTGCTGAAACCAAAACCTCTGCATTAAGATAGTATTGGCTGATATATCAGTCTAGCTCTTATTGTTGAATTGTTATTTGTTGTCTTGTTAAGAGTCAGATGAAAAGATTGCTACCGCTCTCATATCTCTCTGTTCAATATGGAGCCAGCAGCTTGTTAGCTTAGCCTGCTGTCTCAGCAGGAAACAGCTAGCCTAGCTCTGGCAAACAGCGGAGATGCCCAGAAGATATTATGTGGTAAGTTTTAGAGGTGCTGGTAAGCTGCTAGCTATAGCATCATATTGAATGGACAGACAATCTCCTCATCTAACTCTCTGCAAGAGAGCCAAGCATATTTCCAAAAATGTTGAACAGCTCCTCAACACTGGCAAGTCATATGTGTGTGTTTGTACAGTAAGTATGTTGTCATCTCACCTTGCAGCCCTCACAAGTGATGACTCCATAATGCACTCCAGAGGACTTATCACCGCAGATCTTGCAGGGGATAACTTCAATCTGGGCTGAACAAACACAAAAGTAAAAAGCAGTTAGGTTGACATTTTCAGGTGCAGCTCTCTTCTTCTTTCCGTCACACAGATGCCACTTCACAGTCACTCTGGTAACAAGCCAACGGGCACAAAACAACTGAGCCAAGCATGCAACACACAAGAAGTGAGTGTGTCACTGTCGATCAATTTAAAGATGCGTGATCTTAAGATAAAATGTCAGACAGCTGAACAACAAATGCGTACCGAGGAAAACAAGCCGTATCTGTTGGTATGATGTCGTTGTGACTGACCAAATGTAGATTAATCAATCTTGTAACTATAATATGAACTCATGACCTCAGATGTCTTTATTCACACATGAGCACTGTATAGTTGCTTGTTAATTAAAACAATACAAATAGTGATGTTGTTTGAACAATGTTAAATTATGTTTTCTGATTCCTACATTTTAATATCCAATAAAACATCAATCTTAATCTCTATGGCACAGCACCACAATGACACTGCATATTCTTACCCAAAGAAGTCAACTGGAAATTCATTCCCACTGTGAGAACGTAAGTAATGCTGTACTTCCCCTTAAACATCTGTCAGTTTTGTGTGACCAGAGTAAACCAAAGGTATTTTCCTCTCAAACATCTCTTGCCTTAATAATAAAGAACAAAATAAGATCAGATACAATGAGGATAGAGTCTTCTGAGGACGTGGAATATTTGCAAATGGAGAAAGGCGGAGAATATGAAGTTGTCAACCTCAGAGTCCTTTCAAGTGGTTGACTGGCTTCTCTTTCACTCTGACTGTCCCGCTTTCATGTAATTTCTTTCTTTGTTAATCCTTCTCTGTCTCGCTCATAAAGGACACAGCTGCCAGTAATGCACTCTCTCTCCTTCATCACTGCCAGTAACGGCCATCCCCCTCTCACCTCCCCCCATGCCCCTGATCTCTAACCTCAGTCTTTTTTCTTGGTGGCGATTTTTTTATTGTCTTTTGACATTTCATTGTCTCGGTGGCGGTGACAAATATATGTCTGATAAAGGTAGAGGACAGTTTATCCCATACTATATAAGTAACATTATTTAACATATGTATAGTAACATTGAATGACGACACACATCCAGGAAGCGGAGCACACAGTATTGTCATTTTCTTCTTTTTTCTCACACTAAATAATCTCTCCTTTTATCTATTCCTGCCATCTCCTCTCCTCGTGTGATTGTCTCTGCACATTGATGCTTATATACAGTAGTATTTGCGTTTCCGTGCATAACTGTGTCAATTTTTTTGCGAGAGTGTGTGTTAGTGTGTCAGTGTGTGCCCTCTTTATCTGGAGCCACAGGGATCGCCTGAAAGATCCAGAGGAGGACCGCAGGTCTGAGGTAAAAACGCACTTTTTAAACCCGGACGCAGAGCACGAGTACACGTGATGAAGCAGAAATATTCAGCTACAGAAATCCTTGCACAACTGATGAGACTCATGCTGCCACTAATAGAGACGATTGATTAACCTCAAGATATGATACCCGTATTTCACAGATTCAACAAGATTCTGACACTGTAAAAGACAACTGGATTTGATTTTTTTTTTAACACTCGCCAGTTGAATATTATTGCTTATTTGATAAAATAAAATGACAGAGCTGGGACTATGACTGCCGGCTGTGCGTGATAGGCGGAGAGAACATGAGAGGTCTCTGGTTTTTTTGTCGCTATTTCAGTTTTGATTGTCAACCTCAAACAACAGGAAATCCACTGGGACCCACAACCTTTCACTGTTCACGCATGTATTCACACACAAAAACACACACAGCAATCACATACACTGCTCCACCAATAACTTTCCAATCATAGCTCGGATCCTTTTTAACTGAATTTATGTGACAACCTAAACAAGTTATCCAAAGCAGCATTTCTTTTTTGGTGGTAAACTAAAAAAACAAGAGCAGAAAAACTACAAGGGACTACAATTCTTCCAAGGCTTTGATGGCCTTAAAGGATCACAACATCAGTATCTGTAAATGGAAATTACCTTGGCAGCAGATAAACACTGAGCTCATCAACTCCTGTGAGCTTATTTTTTTTTTGGTCTCACCTAGTTATCTCCAGCCACATGCCTAGACCAATCAAGCCCAGCATCTCCTAGTATGTGTGCATGCGTGTGTGTGTGTGTGAATACAAAAATACTGAAAAAGAACTAAACCACCATTCTTTTTTTTCATTACTGCCTTTGTCAGTGACAAAGAAGGGGTCATTGTATCGAGCATGCAACACGGCTTAAAGACAAAGCTTGTTTTACAAATACATGTACATGTACAAGCGCACTTTTTTGCTGCCTAATGTCTAAATAGCTGATACTGGTTTACCCTCATGTAACCCTGCACGGACCAATTAAGGATTTTTTTTTTGAGTTAAAAATAAATTTTTATTGTAGATATTCAGTAAAATGCTTTCCACTGTCGCTAACACTATTTACTTTTGATGCATTACGTCATGATTTGTGATACCTCTTAACAAACCCTCAACATTTTATATTTCCACTGCACTCCAGTAGCACCATACAGTATGAAACCAACCATAAACACATCACACGTAGCTGCATTCAAATATTCATTCTGAAGTGAGATCATTTAAACAAAATAACCAATACAGTCGACTCAAATTGTTCATCCTAAAATTGTCGAATTACGTTCCTCGATGATGTTAAGAAGTTAAGAGGTCTGAGTAAAGTAGATGTGCAGTGGTGGAAAGATTCTGGTTTGTCTGTCAAAATAAAAGAGTGCTACCTCCCACACTTCCGCATACAAAGTATACCAAGACGCAGCTACACAGAGATGGACTGATTTATAGCTTTCAATCAGTATTATCAATGACTTACATGCTCCCACAAAACACATCTGGCAGTGTTGTCGTACAAACAACGGAAGCTTACGTGTATAACAGCAAATAGAAATTGTGACACATTCACTGGTTTCTCACGAGTGGAACGACTCCTTTATGAACGCTGGACAAGAATTCCGCTGATTCTCAAGTTTGATGACAATCAAAGAAAAATCATTAATATATACTGAGTAAATAACAAGAAAAAAGAAAAGGAAAATCACCTCGTCAGCAGTTTGTTCTTTGCATTGTAAACGGACAAAAAACCTCAACTTTCCTCTGACGGAAGCTTACCTTTGATACATACGCCAGCACGAGTGCAAACAAAGTTTGTATACACGCCTCACACCCTTAAACACACACACACACACAGACACACAGACACAAACACACACACACACACACACACACACACTTTCAAATGACACATTAAACCCAGGATAAGAGGATTGCACACAAGTTAAGATCATTTAATTTATCTAAAACTTCACTGTTGTCACAACTTACGTAATATGTTTTTAAATGATTTAAATAATAATTCTTGGCATTATTATTTTTAATAAAGAAAAATCTTTTCTATTCAAATTCATAAAAAATATACTTATATTAGTTTTTTGAATAAAAATATTGTGCTCACTTGGGTGATAAAAATGTACGAGGAGGAAAAGAGTATATTGGAACATATTTGTAGTTAACAAAATAAAATTGTATACATAATAATATGTAAAATGCATACGTTTCTCATGTATTTGCAATTGAAAATACAGTGAAAAAAAGATTCACTGGTTCTGTCATGCACAGGATCTGTAAAATCTCTAAAAATGACTGACTCACTGACATTAAATTAAAATATGTATGTCACAAGTAATTTCCTTTAACGAGAAGCCATGATTTAGGACTGCTTAATTTAGGCCGAGCTGCTGATTTCTTAAAATAGCTGTAATCTGTATTTAAGGGAGCAAAAGAAAAGAAACAAACATTTGTCTGTCTGTTTCTTCTCTTTTTTTCCCATAAATACAGACACGTATTCATCATCAGATAAAATAAAAGTTACAATAACAATAATAACAACTGGAGTATTTCACACCACTCTTCTCTTTTGAATATTAAATCACTGATCGTTATGTATATTTCAGTGCTGACTTCAGATCAACAGGTGTTAAATATTTTCATGATTTAGAATCACACTGTGCAGCTTGGTACATAACTGTGAGAACGTCTTCACTACTGAGTTTCACTCATTATTTAACAACAACAAAGTGGAAAAAATTACCTACAGTACCCAATCTGAGAAAAAGTGATTTGCCATATTTGACTTTGAAGGTTGACTTTGGGGGTGTTTGAAAGAGGTAATGTTTTGACAGCGGCAAAGAGTGTGAATCAAAAACTGCTGTATTTCATATACCATATTTTAGGTGGGAATGTGTCACCTGCCAGTTTGATGTTAGCTTTGATCTATTGCCAACCGCTTTTGCTGTTTTGGAAGTGCTGTGCAGGTTTCTGCACCCAGAGGAACAAGGAAATCCTTTCTGATAAAGAAACTGTGTAAGAATCTACGCAGGAATCCCCCCGAACAACAAAGCTGTATGAAATGTGTAAAATTCTGATGGTATGAAACCCATCATGAGTGTGTACCACCAGAGACTTCGATCATTAATTGTCTTTTGCTGAAGTTATTAAGTTGAAGATGTTCAGTTGTATATTGAGCAATGGGAGCCTCCTTCTCCCCCTTTCATGCACGCAGTAGTACATCTAGGCGCCATCTAACAAGCAGCTGTGGATCTGTGTGTGCATGTGCATCTATATGTGTGTGTGTGTGTGTGTGTTTGCATGCAGGAGAGAGAGCACGTGTAAGCAACTCGCACAGAGAAGATTAATTATTACTCATCATTTGTCTCTTTGCTTCTTCTTACCCTCTGTGCATGGTGTGCGTTCCAGTAATTTGAAATAAAATACCTCAAATGTATTATCATTTTCATTATCGCATTTTCACAATATTAACACCCTCTGCATCCTCTCTGCTGTATGTGTGTAGAGTCTGTCCATTCAAACTGATGCACTGCGGTTGTAAAGCATCCTGTTTTCCTGTCTCTTTCGCTTTTACATTAGTTAGAATTTTGTGGAAGTGGATAAAGAGCATAATTGGCATCATTTGTTTATTTTATTACTTATAAGAAAAATATGATGCCTTTAAACAAAAGACATTTGGCATATCAATTCAAAACACAAGATTTGTATACAATATAAAGTGTTACTGCACTCTGATTCTCAACATCTTAAGTCAGCTCAGCTCGTTGGCCTAGGTGAACTGTGTATGTGGGAGGGAAGGAAGAAATATCCGAGACATGATTCAAATCTTAAATTCATCAAAGGGAGCACAAAATTGAGTCATGTTACCAAACAGTAAAACTGAAACACATATATCGATGTGAACGTACAGTTGTACAGAGGAACAGCCATTCAATCAAGAACTCTGGAGAAACCCAATAAAGCTTCAAAACAAATAATAAGATACGCTTTAAGCGGCACGTACATGAACACGTGTGTGTATGTGCATTGTATGAAAGCTACAGAGCTACAAAAAAGCTTAAACGTTAAATAAAACGAATAATAATGAGCTTGACATTAGTTGCATTTAGAGACTGTTGAACCCAGTTTTACATCAAAAATGAAATCTAAAAAGTTTAATCACACAGCCTGAAAAAGTTACCGCGTTTGAAGCCGCAGGTGTGAAAGTCTGTGCCACAGTTATTTCAAGGATTTGACAAGCACCGAAAAAAAGATAGAACCGTTAAAAACCTGAAAGTGACGTTTTAGACGTCTTGATAACAATATGGTGCACCATCAAAAGCATCAGGTCGCAGTCATATTATCTCTTTTAATAATTGTAAACTTTAAAATTAGAGCGGATCAGAAAGAAACTTAGACCAAAAAGCATGTAATTGATCAAAATGATTAAATATATTTGACTGAACTGCCCACACACACACACACACACACACACCAAAGAACTTCATCCCTACCTCGCATCATCCTCACTCCTCCACTTGTCACAGACGTCTGTCCCACTTTCACAAACTCACTTTTCCTCTCACTTTGTCTAACAGTAGTCTTACACACTTTTTTTCACACCACCTATTCTTTTACTCCTTCAATTCATTTTTCGTTCGTCCTTTAGCAAGCCTGGTCGGGTGCTCACTGCAGCTTTAGCATACATATTCAGACTTTTGAGTGTCAGTCACCGCCTCACCTTCCTTGTTAGAGTGCGTGTGTGTGTGTGTGTGTGTGTGTGTGTGTGTGAGTGAGTGAAAGAGAGAGAGAGAGAAACAGAGACAAAGAAAAGGGGGGACTGTCCCCTGCCATGGCTTCTTTCTAAAGGTACTTTTTCCTTATACCTTTGTTGTTATCCATCACCCCCTCACTCTACACCACACATCAAAGAAATTGCTTTATAGTCTCGCACCTTTAAGACTCTCCCTGAGAATTGAAATTAAACCACTTTCAACAGGAATAACTGGGGGATGCAGCAAAAACATATAAGTCACAAAAAGGTTTCAGTAAAGAAAGATCTTTGTCATCATAAAACTCACACTTTTTTTTTTTACAACTGTCAGATGTTGATTTAGACTAACAATAATGTCCTCATTTCATTAAAGTTTAGTTTGCAGATCTTTGTTCACAAGCCTACAGTGGAGGAAAAAGTATTGATCTCTTTCATTTGAGTAAAAGTAGCAACACCACACTATTAAATTACTCTACAAGTCCTAAATTCATCATTTTACTTAAGTAGTAGTATTACCAAATTTCCTTTAAGCAGTGTTATGTGTTATGTCATATTACTGGGTGATTATTACTGATACATTAATATGTAAGCAGCATTTTAATGTTGCAGCTAGTCGAGGTCAAGCTAATGTTAACTACTTTATATACTGTTGGTAACAATGCATCATGAGTTGGTTATATTTTAAATTATACTTAAGGACAGTATTTCAGTAAATACATTTAGTTAAATTTGTCTCCCTCTATCATCCCTCTAACATCGAACAACACAAGACCACCACGGCTCGCTATCCCCCCTTCCTTACTGCTAATCTCCAAAACAAAATCCCAAATGATTCCTCCAGGTTTTCCTCAAGTTTTACACACGTGCACTCACAAGCAGCAATCAATAAAATCATTATTATGCTCAATTTGTTTATCATCCCACCACCTAACACGGAGGTTGGTGTGTTACACACAGCATCTTCACACTTGATAACACACCCAGGTGTGCTAAAGTTGTGGCAGAAAGTGTTAAACCAAAGAAGTTAAAAAAAGATGAGATGTTATCATTGTCATCTGCATTCAGATGCCAAAGTGCCAAAGCTATAGTATTTTCATCACTGTGTGTATGTGGTGTGTGTGTGTGTGTGTGTGTTTGTGAGGGGTGCAGCACAGGTGCAACACACAGCACAGATACGGCGTTCGCTAATGGCCCAACTCCAGCGACACCACAGTGTGTGTGTGTGTGTGTGTGTTTGCGTGCGTGCGTCTTGCTGTACAGGTGCAATGTTGTATGTTCACTAACTATGACGTTAACCACAATGCATGCACAAATATCTAGCACAAAGGCAAGCAATGTCATTGCCACATACAGACACACACATGCTCACACACACAGACATTCAGTATCTCACAGAGAACTTACTTAAATGAGTCCTCTTGGACACGGCTCCTGCTGGGGGAGAAAAATGTAGTTAGTGAATCACAACTACACAGCGCTTACTGTAAATCTAGGTTTTACTACAAGATGTGTTTCATATGAGCACACGGGTGAATGTTTTAGAAACAAAACATTAGACATAAACCCTGTCTAAACCGCACGCTAAACCCAGGACTAAACAGCAAAAGTACTTTTTAAAGCGGGTTACTTGATTTCAACACTGCAATTTAAAAAAATCTGCTAGTGTTAGAAAAAAACATACTAATTTACTCAAGTACACTTTTTACAAACTTGTGCTTTACTTAAGTATTTATATTTTGCTACTTTATACTTCTACTCCACTACTACTGGAGTTACAGAAAAAAACACCACCAACTACAACATAAAAGTACTGCTCACATTAATACATCCAGTTTTGAAATGTAACACTGACAGGGAGCATTCTGCATAACCAGTACTTTTTGTTGCCAATACTTCTGTTATTTAAGTAACATTTTAAACACAGGACTTTTACTTAATTATGTTATGTAATTAGATAATAATCTAAATACACCACCGAAACCTGCACTGTAGCAGGGTTAGCTTGGAGGTTAAACACCATGCTTACAATAGTGTAAATTATTCTGATGTTCACACGTAACATCAAAACCTATCAGATATGCAAATGTGCATGTTGCTCCAATGTGAAATAATTAAAATTTATAAACACTGGGTAAGAATTTAATCAAGGGATCAAATGAAACTAACATGACATGTGACAGAAACTAAACCTTCCAGTTAAATTGTGGCTAATATAGATTCAACTGTGATAAACTCCTCATTCTAAAATCCTTAATGGCAGTTTGGAACAGGGTTTGCAGAATGCAATGTACAAAGACCTGTGGAAAGATAAGAAGCCTTACTGATAGCAGAGAGATTAAATTAAAGGATTACTATTTACACTGGTGGGTGTATATTATGCTTGTGTGACCCTTCAGCACCCATACACACACAGCAGATAAAGAGAGAAGAAGATGGGGGTGTGTGAAACAACAAGTTTTCTTTTTTGCCTGCCTGTTTGACCACAATTGTGAGAAAAACTAAGTTGCAGTGAGTGTGGGCAAATGCGTGGAGGGTCTGAACCAAGGGGTTTATTTCTGGAGTTGTATGTGTCTGTGTGTGTGTGTGTGTGTGTGTGTGTGTGTGTGTGTGTGTGTGCTGGAGAGACAGAGATGTTTGAAGGCAGAGGAGATAAGTATCAATGGAAGACATCGAGCTAGCCGGTCTTTGTCTGGGGCAAGATCAGGCCCTCTGTGGTTTCCACTGTTTTCCTCCCATCATCAAATCAGTTTTGCTTCATAAGCAGAAAGCATGGAATGAAAGCAGAGCAGTGCACGCACGGAAAATGCAAAGAAACTTCTACACTAACCAAGCAAACGAGGTGAGGTGATTGCAAAATCAAATGAAAACAATTTATGATAAATTCAATAACACTTTTAAAAGGAATTTTTTACACCTAAATTTAAGCATCATTTCCAAATTGACAGCAATACATTTGTTTATTCTTTGATGGGTTTCAAATGTCTCCATGAGCCTGAGGGTTATTTAGTTGAGTTAATACCATATGTCAAACAGTTACATAGGCAGTGTAATATGGACTCAGTGAGGAGTGTAAAGAGTGATTGTCCTTCTCTAAATATATTAAAATAATTTGTGCGGTTGTTTATTTGTTTTTTTTAAACCACATGACTATCAACTCTTAGAATTTTAATGCAGTTGGTTTTGTTCTGTTTAAGTCACATATGTTTTAATTTATAGTCACCTAAAACACACTGAATTTCTGCCTAAGCCACTGCCAGCTCTGAAATGTGTTATTAATGATTTTAACTAATCAAAAGTGATCTCAACGCAGAATGGAATAAACGGCTGCGGTCAGTGGTTGGTGGTGAAAAAATAATCTAATGCAATCATCAACATCAGCTTCTTTTCAAACTAAATCTGACACAGCATGTGCACATTTAGCAAGACTCACCTCCCAGCCAGACCATAAACCCACCACCACGTACGCACACACACACACACACACACACACACACAAACACACACACACACACACACACACAATGCACAAACAAACACTGTACACTCTGCTGATTACAGAGGCACAAACATCAACACCACTGATCAGTCAAAATCTCACTAACGTCTCTACACTCTGACATCTAAGCTGACTGCTGAAGTGACAGTTGCTGTGTTACATAACAGCACCAAAGACCACTGAACCCAGAGAATAGGCCCGGAAATATGCCTGAATATAAACCATGACACATATGGCACAGAATATATACAAAACATAAATATATTAAAAGCCAAATTAACTACTTTATTACCTTCTTAGTACTTACTCAATTTTAATGTCAATGTAACATTATGTAGAGTAGAGAAGTCATGAAGGCAGATTGTGTTTTATTTCTGACAAGACTATGATGGTTTGGATAATTTGTTAAAAAAATAAGTAACTAACAAAATAAATTTATTTTTAACAAAATAAATGTAAGAAAATAATTTACAAAATAACAAAAAACTACAATACACAATAAAATAACACAAATGAGAATGAACATATAATGAATAATTGAAACAAAAATACATACGTCTAAATTCAGTTAAAAGCATCCCTGATATAACAGGATTGGATGTTGGTCAGGGAAGGATGAGCAAAAAGTGCAATTAGCTTTAAATCTTATGCGCTAATTGAGCTCTCTGAGGATCTTTGAGTTCATAAATGATAAAGAAATCAGAGCTCTGGACTGACCCCTAATAAACCAAAAAAAGAACTATCATTTTGAATCAGTTCTAAACTACGGTTCACTGGCAGTCAATGACATAGAAATAAGAGTAAAAAAAATGTTTTATTTAATTAAATTGCAAATAATTAGCAGACAGCTGATGAGGACAGATGCTTGATATCGCTTTCGTTTCCAGAGAGATACTTGTGGGTGTCACTGTTGTAACAACAAACACAGATATTATAATAGAATAACGTATACAGTATTATGGAGAAGGGGGTCAGTTTGTTTCCAATAATGAACAGGAGCAGGGTTTTACAATGAAACAATGTGGAGCAGTACCAGCGACGAAACCGAGCACTTGAGAAAAATGAGAAGACACCCACAACAGCCACTAAAACCAAGACACTCATCACCTTGAGAAGAGCCATCTCAGCAGTACGAAAAATTGTACAACCACACTGAAACTCCACTTTAACCAGATTAAAACACCATCACAGTATTTCCAGTACTTCATATGTACGCACATGTTTTTTCTTTGATTTTTACAAAAAAATCTTTAACCCCATAACATCCATTTTATTTCCCTTTGATGTTGCTCAATCTTGTCAAATTGTGTCTTTTTCCACTCTGTCAGACAGTGTCATGTGTATCATGTTGTTGTTTGCCTTTTAGACACATTTCCCAAATAATTGGTTTATATTGAAACTTTGGCACTTTCATAAGAACTTAAAGAACTAAAAGAACTGTGTGGGTTTGAACAATGTTTGGCTGCATGGCATGACTTCAACTGACCCAAGCCAGGACGGTGAGTTTGAATGGATTTAAGTGCAATTGTGGTATAATATAAAAACTAACCTGTGTTTACCTTTTAGTATACTCAAAAAGTATTGAGTGTGTGATTACATTTACTTTTTTTTTTTTTTGCCTCTATATCTTGGCAATATAAAAGACACACTGAACCATATTTGTGTGAATGTTTATGCATATGCCTGACACACAGATAAATACTTTTGTCATCTCTGTTAATCCCCCTCTTTTTACTAGCACTTACTCTATTAATGTCAAAAAGCATCACTTAACATACTTAAAACACTTAACTCAACTAACCAAGACTTTCTTCATGGCTCAATATCGCTGGCGAAACTGTCCATTGAAGAAAAATTGACTGCGACCCCGGTATCTTTACCTATGTAAACTGTATAAATGCTCATTCTTGTACTTTCTTTTTCTTCACTTCACATCCATTAAACTGAGCCAGGAGCAACAATGTTGTTCATCCTTGACAGAGCAGTGTAGATAAACGCACCTGTCGCCAAGCTATGATGCTAGTAGGAAAGGTGTGCAGTGTGTTTCTGTGGCAGAGGGACAATGTGTCTTATCTGAAGTGACTAAGAAGAAACAATAACAAAAGACAAGAACATACCAGTGCCCAATAAGATGGGTGATGGATTAAAAAAAAAAAAAAAATCTAGCAAAGTTGAAACAGATAGATCCTCACAGCAAGTAGCTCCTGTTAAAAGTTATTAGCTGTGACGTTACAAGCACAACAAATCCTTTTAACGGGAGCTGCTTGGTCTGCAGATCTATCTCTTTCAACTTATCTCAAGTGACTGCTAAAAGTTGGATTTTAGCCAGGGAGAGGCTTTGAATAGAAAAGCATTGACCAAAAACAGAAGCAAAAATAAGTACTAATCCCCAAGGATTACTCCGGCTTACTGCCATTCTTACCCACTCACAGCACCTTAACCACACCCCAGTGTGAAAGGGGTGAGGAGGGTCACTGGGGTAAAGATGGATGATAGTGGAGGCAAGAAGAAAATAGTGAACACGGTGACAGGGGAGACAGAAGCAAGAGTGAGCTGGTGCAAGACAGGTGAGCAAAAGAGCATGAAGGAGGAGATAGATGTGGGTGAGAGTGAGAATGGCATGCTGGGGGATAAGAGCAGGACTTGCTTTGTGTGAAAGGGAGAGGGACACAAAGATAGCACTTTAGAATATAAATATAAAAGTAAACATCATCTGAAACTATCCCACAATCTGCATGCTGCTTGCAGAGGCATCACAGTTCAAGCAGCCCACACGCGCTGCAGCAGTCCAAATGTAATCTGCAAAACAAAAAACCTCTGATGGATCCTCTTACCTCTTTTGAAGGGGGCGTCAGCTGGGGGCACGTCGGTCTCCTCATATTCCATAACTCTCCTGCCAAAACACTGGGTGGCCCTACACACTCACCTCACACACACACAAACAAACAAACAAACATACAAACACCGTCTATGTCAGTCCGTTACTGAACTCCACCTGCTGCCATTTGACTCAGAAGGCAATGTGACAAAACTCGGGCTCGCGCAGCATCCTACCTGTTGGTTGCACTGGCGCCCGGGCCGGCGCAGACATTTGAAAACATGCACTGCCATCTCGCCTCCTTCCTGTCCCTACAGCGGCTCCCGAACCTCCGTCGTCATCTTCTCGCCCCCTCTGTCAGCCTCCCTTGTTCAACCCTAGGTTACACCTCCTCTCGTGCGCTTGTTTTGAAATTATTTAATCCCCCCCCACCCCCCACCCCTGAGGCAGCGGCAGCAGAGAGGAAAGAGTGCGGCTGGATCTGCCGGCCGTTCACAAGCCGTGCGCCCCCCCCCCCCGCGCGCACTGTGAGCCCTGACAGTCCCAAGCTGGAGAGAGTTATGTCACCGGCTGTTACGTAATAGCGGCAGCGGATCGGGTTTTGCTTTATGGCGCACAGTTGAGAAATGTAATCCCATGTTTGTGCCACACATTTCCGCCAGACTAATCGAGGAAATGCAATGCGCAGAGAGGAGGCATTCAATTCCAGTGTAGGTTGTTTTTTTTAAATTCACGGCTAAATGGGAAATTGCATACTTAAAAATATAATCCCTCATCCTCATAGGTTGGTATAAGTATAGTGGTTTGTTAAAACCACCTGCAGGGCCCAAAGAAAACAATGAATAATCGATGTCTTCTCGGTTTACATCATTGTGGTAAATGCTGCTCTAAGCCATGGCGCTTACACATGAGTCCACACACACACACGCGCGCGCTGAACACCCTATGTATGCAGGCCTACATCTGATCAAGCACTGTAGGCCTACTTAAGTACAATTCTGAGGTACGCTTCTCGTACTTTACTAGAACATTCCCATTTTCTGCTACATCATACTTCCTTACTCCATTTATTACATTTATCTGACAGCTGGTTACTTTGCAGATTCATATTTTACAGACGAAACCTCTTAAAGTATGATGAAACATGTTCTACCTCAACTTGCCACATTAAACTGCTGCTGACAATTATCAATTATTTAAGCATTTATAATAATGTTACGTAATAATATAGCTTTGACAGGGACATTCTGCTATACAGCTTCTGATATCTTTCTCATAATATTAATATTTTTATTTTAATGAGTATTTTTACCATGTAGTATTGCTACATTTACTTAAGTAAAGTATCTAATACTCCTTCCTGTACTGCAATATGTCAGGCTGTTAGGCGTCAATAAAATAATCCACAGGCTTTGTGTCCCATGGTCAGTGAAAGCTGTTGACGACCACAGGGGCCCACGGGTGGAGAGGGCAAAAAGACCAGTATGATTAGTATCATTACTGCTTTGATTGGTCACTTAATCATTAAATCTAAACAATACTACAAGAGCTGTTTAGTATTTTTACTTGACTGACAATTTCTTCATACAGCACCATACATTAGGCCTATTTGTAACCCCATTGTAACATTACTATCAAAATGCCCATTCTCAGATACACTTCTGCCAAAGGCGACACTACCATAAATATCAAATGTAAAAGGTAAGTGTTCACCGTCACTTACATACACGTCCTCTACCTTTTAGGTGCTTCCACATTTAGCTTTATTCTTTGTTTTAAAGTCAAATATGCAATGTTTCAAGTGGTAGGTCGCATTTCAGGTCTAATTAAAAAATCAGGTCTGGAGGTGCTACATTGGACACAGAGCTTGGTGCACATGGTTTTAACTGAACGTTGAAAACAACTACCCCCACCTGCTTCCTCAAACCCAACTTGACTATATGGCTCTTCAGGGGAAAAGAGAAAAAAAACTGCTGGTGTTCTGCATCTTACACCAAAACACACACACACACACACACACACACACACACACACACACACAC
>JAVQJL010099306.1:0-67072 GCA_036024295.1 Nannoperca obscura
AGAGAGTGAGAGAGAGAGAGAGAGAGAGAGAGAGAGAGAGAGAGAGAGAGAGAGAGTGAGAGAGAGAGAGGCTGGAAGGATGAGGATTATTGTAAAGAGTGGATACTTGAGCTGTGTAAACTGTGCTTCAGCATGTGTTTTAACATTCGCATGAATGATCACTACTGAACACACAATAAGACATTCACACACAACAGAACATGGAAGAAAATGTTCTCAAATTATAATTGTGTAATTTTCAATAGACAATAAATGTTCTTTAAATATATATGGTTATATTCCAAATACACAGGATTTTATGGTAATGATACATCATATGTTATTACAGCAGTTTAGGGCCCATCCATAGTAATGGGGTTGTTTCATACTTTCCTTATGTCAAATATATGTACATACAGTGTATAAATATAGCATGTACTTATTATCTCTTTCTCCCACCACATGAGTTACAGCAATACTCAGAGGTTCAATCTGCTGGGTCAGTCCAAGGAAACTTGCGGGTGAGCAACATTATCAAAACAAAAATCAATCATTATCCATTTGAGGGTTATGCACAATGAGGAAGAGAAAATATGATGCGTGTGTGTGTGAGAAAGAGAGAGAGAGAGAGAGAAAGAAAAGTGAGTGAGTATGAATGTGGGGTATCTAGAGAGATGGTGAATGTTGCTAATGTGTTGTGTATAAGCTTGTCTTCATTTATTAGGGATGTTTAGGGTCAATGTCTTGGAGACTGTCCATGTACATTACGTGCATATTCCTGCTGCACGTTCAGGAGATGGTTATTTATGTGGACCAAAGCAGCTGCAGTTATTCCTCTGGGGACCACAGTCATCACTCTCTTGGTACAGAGAGATAGAGGTTTGCAGAGTTGTTCATTAAACTGATCGTGCTCTGCTTTTGTAACACAGCTACTGCGAGAAACTGCAGAAACGTAACATGTTTTATTGTCTTTTTGCTGCTATAACTTTGAATACACCAAGAGATAAGGCTCAAACAAAATGAAAGAAAAGATATAAAAAATAAACGTCATAACCATACTGTAACCGGCACATGGTTCGATTTAATAAATTCTATAACATATATATTTTCCCCTCAGTCTCGTCGTTGTTCATTTTGCCTGTCTTGCGCCAAATGTCAATCAAAAGAAACATTGTCACCTTTTACAGAGATTCAGGCCTGATAATTTTTGTAGCAGCCCACTGGATGAAGTTCAAGAGCAGTGTACATAATAAACGATACAAGAACAATGCTGTTTCTGAGTTTCCATGTCGTCTATAGGGATCACACGGTGAGGACGCTGACTTCTTTGCCTGGGACTCAGCCTCAGTCTTTTAGACATGTAGCCATCTTGTGATTATTTAACAACTATTTTACAGGATTCAAGTTTTCAAAAAAAAAGACCTTTTTTCACCCAACTTAAATTGCTAGCTAGCTGCAGCTGATAAAAGCTGCAAACAACCGTTTTTTAGCTGAAACAGTCGACGGTAGCGGGAATAGAAAAGAGAAGCCTGTTTCTGTCTACCCTTTGTCTGAAATCAAAGACCCATTGTTTCGAGTTTTAAATCTTATTTCTTATTTCTTATTATCTTATCTTATTATCATAAACTCCAAATGTGCGAGAACAAAACGTTTGACAGGCGTAGCAACAATAACTAAAGGAAATGGGCCTTAGTGAATGGCCCGTTATAAGCATCATTCCACCAAACAGCAGCCTTACATTAATGATTGCATCTATCCAGAGAACGACCAGATTAACAAGCCCCAGAGATCTCTTGAAAGGCAATTGTTTTCCTCCAGGTATCTTTTCTTGCCACCGTAGTCCTTTTGGTTAATGACTGGATTTACTTAAGTAGAGCTGATCAATATACTCCGGAGGTAAACTTGCTGAAGTTACCGTCTGCCCTGGTATCAGCACACCTCACAGCAGCATGAGGTAAAAACACAACATGGACAGGACAAAATGAGTTGATCCATATGTACCATACATGGTCCATATGAGTCTTATCTTGGTGATGAAGAACAAGTAATCTAGACATCAGTCTTGAGTGGTGCATTTAGTGGAAAAAGGAGGCTCGATGGAGAGGGGAAGGGCTGGAAAATAGAGAGTGGATGAGAGAAACACAGACAGAAACATAAACACAATCTGAAACAGGAAAAACCCAACCAGGAGGTAAAAAACATAAACTTTACAAGAAGATTGAGCGAAGGTTGCTCAAATAAAGGGAGAAAACAGAGAGAAGAGAATAAGAGTGCAGTGAGGATACTTGTAATGTGCACGCAAAGAGGGCAAACGATTAAAATAAAATGTATAAAATTAAAAAAATGGTTGTGAGAACAATGTGGCTTTTTTGTCCTTCCTGTGGTCCATTACTGTAAAGCCAAGCTCCGAAGGAGACAGATCCCAGTCGACCACTATGGTGGCTGAGGGTTTTTACAGCTTCCTGGTGTTTCTGAGTATGTGTGTGCGTGTAGTGTGTATGATTGTATTGTTGTTCCTCATTTAAATTCTATCCGGAAGTACTCATGTAAACTGGTTAAAATATTTGACAGTTTTCTTCAGTTCTTCAAAAGTTACATACTGTATATGACAAGTGACACAGACTTGTGTGTGTGTGTGTGCATGTGTGTGTCTCCTGGTTGAACTAACACATCTTCAGCTCCAAGTCTATATAAGCTGTAGGCACAAGTGATGGGATTCCTCACATGTCACAATCCTCCCTGGCTCACACTTCTCAACACCAGCGATAACACAAGAGGAGATATCTCTCACACTCACACACCACACCAGCACACAAAACACACTCTATTTCACACACACACAAAAAACACACACACACACACACACACACACACAGGAAGCAGGGGTGCTGGGGAAGCCCCCTTTCGACCAAGAGCAGTGCCCACTTGCATATCTTAAACACACGGTCATAGAAATGTGAAGATAACTTGCAGGGGGTTGTTCTCCAGGGCCAAACAAACTCCAATAAACATAATGCAACTCAGTGCGCTGACTTTTGTGACACTGTACAGACTTTTGATCTTGTTTAAGTGGTTTTGAGTAGTTTTGGGAGGCCTACAGTTTTTGCCAGAGAAAAAATGAATTAGGACGAGGGTCAAAGTATCGAGGTTTAATAGAGAAAACTTCAACTCAATACTTATTTAAAAAAAGACCCAGAATCTACTGCTCTACCTATAACACCAGGATTCATATATCCACTTTGGACATCAACCACACCCTTATCAAAGTGTTTTCTTGTTTTGCAACTCAAACCAATACTTTCCCCCTAATGCCCACAAAAAACCTTACTTCATATTCCACAATCATGTAGATTATGATATTGATCGTCCCTCCCTGTAAAAGCATTATAAATATAAAGAGCATTTCTCCATTAACGGAGAGTAGGAAGCTGGCTAATGCTAATGAGCCTCAGAGTGCCCATTCCAGTCCATTAAGGGCTCTTAGCGCTGGGAAATGATTGTGTTTTCGCGGAGAGAAAAACTAACACGGCCACGCGGACCCACAACTTGCACACAGGGAGGTTAATGATAAATGGTACTAATGGACTTTCTGTACATTTGAGGGGAGAAAAAATAGGAGATTGGAAAATGGGAAAATGTATTTGTTGCTGTAAACTTGAAAGACTCAATTCATTTGAGGCCCTAATTTAATTTCTAATGAATGACATAAAAGGGAAGGAGTTTTATGAAGCTTCGAAAAGTTATGCTGATGCTATGTCATGCGTTTTTGAAAAGTTGTGATGATTGGCATGTAACCTACGGGACCTTGTGTCATGTAAGTTTTCATATTGAGAGGTTGTAGTTATATGCACTGATAGGGCAAGAGGACCTTGAATAACGAGCAACTGGATGACGCATCATATATGGTTGACAACACACTGTGCCATTTAAGTCAATCAAATAGTCATAATTAGTCATTAGTTAGATTAAATTCAAGTTTATAATTTTTTTTTTTTCTTATTGTCCACCAGGAGCATAGGATTTGGTTTATATTTGAATGTTCAGCTCTTGTAGAGACACGATTCTGGTAAAAACATGGTACATGGCCTTTGGGGAATCAGTTAAAACAACCATGTGTTGTTCAATGAAGATCCTTCTTGTGAAAAGGTCTGACAAAGGTCAGAGCATTAAACAATGGAACAGAGCGAACAGTGTGTAATGAATGGTGTGTTTAAGGGGGGGTCAGGCTACATGCGCTTAATACTGATTCAAAGGAATGCACATGGGGCTGTGTAAAAAGAGGGGACGGGTGGTGGAGGTGGAGGTGGAGGTGGTGGGGTCAGAGTGAACTACCTGTCTACTGAATCAACAGGAGACAGACGGGGTAAGAGAGAGAGAAAGAGGAATACAATGAGAACATAAGAACCGAGAGGAGAGAAGGGGAAGAGAGAGCAGACAGGGGTGAGGGTGAGCATGTGAGAAAAAGCTGATGTGTGTGTGTGTGAGGGAGAAATAAACGGGGAGGGGGGGCAGTAACTACCTGTCTGGAGAATCAGTGTTCCCCTCCGACCTGAAATGTTACTCCATCTGCATTGTTCAGTGACGGACAGAACAAGTTCCAGTCAAGATCAGCCAGCCAAGCCAAGGGATCAAATTATTCTCACAGAGGAAAGATTTACTCTGAACACCCCACACCGCTACCCCCACCCCTGCCCTCATTCTCCTCCCTTCCTTTTCCTCCCTGTGTCTCTCTCTTTAACCCCCCCTCCCTCCTCTGCTACCTCTAAAACTGAGGTGAAATCTGAAACAGAGTGATCCCCAACACATTCCTGCTAAATCTCAAAAGCCAGCGCATGTGCCTCATCCGCACCTACACACACACACACACATAAACACAAACACACATTCACACACACACACACACACACACACACACACACACACACACACACACACACACACAGGGGTGAGAAGTGAGATTGAGAAGTTGAGAAGAAGCAGGTCTGTGTGTAAGCGGCGGCAGGGAGGTCTGCTCTAATCCAGGGCATCCAGGAGGAGGAGGAGGAGGAAGAGGAGGAGGAGGAGGAGGAGAGGAGACCATCTGAAGAAGGACATCAGTCAGACACCTACGTGACAAGAATACATCCATGGAGGTATTTTTATAGATGTTACTGTAATGAAGGGAAGAGTAAAATAAAGTATTTGTTATTATGCTGCATGCTCCTTGTTTAGATTGCCAATAAGCAGATTGTGGTAATCAGTGATTGTCTGAGTTCAGAGATGGTCCATCATAATGCACTGAGCTCTGCTGATCGTTTGATCGTTAGGTATCTGTTCGGGTATGCGGTCATAATGAAGACAAACTGTTCGCACAGAAGAATATCTAAAGTTGGATGAAGTGTGTGACCACAAAGCTTAGTCAATCTGACTAGACTGAGATGACACCTACACAATCCACAAAGAAAATCCTGCAGACTCCAGAATTAAGTGTATGCTACAAAGTTCTTACCTGACATACCTTACCAGCATTATAAACCTTGTTGTTGAGCAGTGAACCAAATTAACAATATCTTTGGATAATAAGAGAAGAAAAAAAGCTACATTTACAGAAACCTCCTTTATTGCCCGTTCTCTGTATTCACACAGGGAAAGTTTGTGCAGTAATCTGTCCCTTATTTCTGAAGAGTTATTAAAAATGTTAAAGTTTATGCAACATTCAACATCGTGTGACTAAGTAAAGATCCAACTCCTGTGCATATTTAATGTTTAAAAAAAAAAAAATCTTATATACATCACAACAACAAAAGAAGAATAGGCAGCAACACCCTGACAGACTTTTATCCTGCAAGCTGACCCACCTAACCCCTGGAGTTAACAGACCAGCCGCCAAAACTGCCAGCAGATAGACTAAAATGAGTAATGTGTGAGTTGAACACCGCCCACTCTATCTGGTTTAGAGGTTTAGGCTATGTGCAGGACCTTTCACTGTGGGCAGCAGGTAATCCTTTAGAATCAGTTTGCATTGCTGACATACTGACCTGCTTCCAGGACATGCACCCTGAAGGCTCTGTGTAGGGACTCACAAATGGTTTTGCAGAGATGGTCAAGGCTGGAAGTAAATTATTATATATAATCATTATATATTTACATTCAGTGTTCATTAAATGAATGAATGACCTGAGATTGAAATGTATGAGATAATTGCATGACTAAAAAATCAATAAAGAGGCATGGAACTAATTTATAGATTATATATATAGTATTAAATGCAGTGTATCTACCAAAACCAATGAATGAATCCAGTAATCTGTACAGTAATCTGAAATAAACTGATAAGCAAATGAATCATGAATCTGATTAATGACAGGACACATTTGGGATATTTTATGTCAAAGGCCAAAAGTCTCATGTTTCTCCTTCAGATTTGATGCCAGTGATGTTTCACAACACCTGGACTTCAGCAAGGTTGGCAATGATGAACAAGCTTTGTCTTAAACAGATCTGATATAATTCTATCCCCGCCCTGCCAACTTCAAACGGACAATATGACAGTCTTGCAGTGTGGGTGCTTTGTTCCGTCTTGCAAGTCTCAACACATTTCAGATGGAAATATGGGAAAGTTTCCCCTCAATTGCATCTAAGCAGCTTTCTGTCCATCACTTCAAGCGCCCAGAGGTTTCATTATGTGGTGGTAGCCAGAAGAATGGCATGTTGGCACGCAGAAAAATGCTTTGGTTTCAAATTGGCTGGAGTCCGACTGTGCAATCGACTACTGATTGAATAGTGTTCCTGTGATTTCATGACAGGACATGTTTCTGTGTGTGTGAGAACAGTCGCGGAAGTGTTTATTTAACTGAAGCATGTGTTCAAGTGCTTAGTTGATTTTAGTATTTTTTAACAGAACAGATAGAGGTACATATAGCATGTCAGAAAGACAATATCTCTTTTAATGACAGACTAAGGAAAGAGACTGAGACAGACTGTTTGCCTCGCTGGCGAGCGACTAGATTAGAGGCTCAGTTCTTGACCAGCAGACCAAAGACAAACAAGAGAGGTAGGCAGGGTGGGACGGGAAGGGGACTATCCCAAAAGATGAGTTACACAGACCAGCCAGTTGTATCCCATGATTAGCCTTTTGTGTCTAGGCGTTCTTGGCCCTAATCAAAAGACTAAGACAGGGCTAATGGCTAAAAATGATGGCTCAGAAAAGGGTGGAACGGGATCAGTGGGTGGGCCAGACGAGGTCTTTGTACTGCCCTTTTCTCAGCCACTAATTACTTGACATTGAGGGAGGAGGAAGGAGAGGAGGGTAGAGGGTGAAGATAGAGAAGTCCAGGGGAGGAATCGATATGGGAGTTAGAATAGGAGGAGGGGGACAACAGGAGAAATGGGAGAACTGAAGATAGAATATGTAGGAGGTGAAGAAGATGATCGTCCTGTAAGATCTCAGGCAACAGATGGAGAACAACTGGGGAGGGAGTAGATCAGAGAGCAGTGGGAGCTGTGCAGGTTGGTCGGTTCTGCTACTGTTGTAGCAAATTTGACACAGAAACACAAAGTGTGATGGAAACTAAACTTAGTCAAGCTGTGAGGATGCCTTAAGGTGTTCCATTCAGCTGCGCCAAAGTCCCGCTGTTTAACCTCCCAGTTACCCTGAAATGTTCTAACATCTTTTATCCTTGGAGTCAGTTTGACCTCAGCAACTTAAACCTCCAGAAAACGACTGTAAAAAAAACAAGTTTACGTGTCGGGTACTTTACGTCACTTTGTTGACTACCTTAATAGCCCTTTCAATAAAACACAAGTCAGGAAAGGTAATCTTTTATTTCAAGACGTTAAACATTGAATTGGGTCAAACTGACCATGTGGATCCCCTGTCTTGTCTTTACATAATTCATTAACCAACTATTGAAAATTATGCCAAATGCCACTGAAATCAACATATAATGAAAAAGGTATGACAGCAAAACTTCTTCCAAGTTTGGTTTATTCACACCTTTCTTCATAGGAGCAGCAGCACTACAGGGATAAAACACGAGTCTGTCATTCATTGTAGGTCGAAAACCATTGTTTAAAACACAATAATGTACAAGCCAAGATGTGACCATGAAGCTTCCAGACAGGCACCATTCGGCTGCAGTGGGGAGGCAGGAGAGGGCTCAGCAACTATCGAATTAGCCTCCGAACACCATCCCAACGGACAAAGCTGCCAGCCGCAGCCCCCGACAGCTCCCTGCATCCTGTAAACACTGTCCATCTTGGCTACCTTTTATTTGAAAGGTGTGACAAACAATGGCAGCCCTGCATTGTAAACATGTGAGCTCATGACTGGTTTGAGTTGCACAACTGGTGAATTTGTCCTGAAAATTTGAGCGGAGTTAAACCAAAATGCACTTTGACACAAAATAAACCATTACCGGTCACTGAGGGAGCTGCACTGGGAGGTCATGGGCTTTGCCAAACTAGTAGACGCGTAGAAGAAAGGGAGGGCCTGACGGTGGAGGGGCAACAGTAGGGTGGGGTTGGAGAAGAAGGCGTGCTGGCTGCATTCTCTACTCCTATTGCTTTAGAGTAGAAATAGGGTACAAGATCAGATAATCCAGAGAAAACAAACTTTAAGTTAGGGTGGCTCCAGGACACGAGAGATGGCGATTAGGTCGAAGAAAAAAAAAGGATTCCTTTTTGCTGATTAGTCGGAAGTTAGGTTAGCACAGCAGGAGGTTGTATTTCTTTACATGATAGCCAGGATTCCCTCCCTCTGCACCAAACTTTAACCATTCAAAGAAAAATTGCAACTCTGACACCTCTGACAACTTTAAACACGTGTATTTGCTGTGTCAGGATTTGAACACAAAGTGCTGTTCACTGGGTCTGCCCACTGCTTAGGAGCTATGAGCCTGTGGTAGCTCAGAGGTAAACAAACGAGGCTTTGATCAGCCAAGATGAACACGAGTAACTAAAGCTTGCATCAGTATGTATTTTCTATCAATCTAAATGTGTACGATTTATTAAAGAAGTTCCAGTTATAACAAAGGCAGCAGATGTTACTTAAGCATGGCTACAAAATCTAATTAAGACAAAATTCACACATTGTTCCTGCACAAATCTTTATGAAAAAATATTATCTTTCAATCACAAGGATCCTGGAAAAAAAACAAATGGGGAGCTAAATATACTGTAAATCAATGTGATGCAGTTCCACAGTTGAGTCTATAGAAATAGGAACATTATTGTCAGTGTCTGTAACAGTGACAGCAGCCAGTTTATTGACTGGAATGGATATGTGATCTGAGGGCTCTGCAGGGGGACGTCTTGCCCTTTGACCCCGCAGCCCTCAGGCATGGCCCTTTGCACGTTGGCAGATGTGACTTACTGGAGCAGACTTTCCTGCAGTGTGACAGCTTGTTAACCCCCACCCTCCACCCCACCCCTACTCTGCACCCACACACACCCAGACCCAAACACACAAACTCCGCCTCCGGGGCCTCCTCTCCTGTTGCAGCTCCTCCTCTTCGCTCCACCCCCACAATCTCTCGTCTCTGGGGAGATTCATTAACGGGCCCCAGCTCCTCCGCCCTCACCAATGATTGGCACCATCAACCACCTATCCACTCCGCCCCTTTGCGCATATGATGGGCCTGCTGCTTTCTTGGAGAATGGAGAGTAACAGCTGGAGAGAGGGCGGAGAAAGAAGGACAGTGCATGTCTCTGATTATAAACACAATAGCAACTTGTGTAATATATCTTGTCTGACCTCACTGATTGAATTCAAAGGGAGGGAGCAGGAGTGGCACATTGACAGTAGTAACAAGGTTTAGGTGCCACTGGTCCAAGAATCTGTTTCTCATATTTTTATGTCCTCTCCAGGTGGTAGAGTGACTCTCTGACATCATGAATGGATGTCCTCTCTTGTGTAGCCGCCACTCAAACAAGGTATTTTGTGTCACTCAACTTCAAGTGCTTCAAAAATATCCTTTTAGCCATGTAGTATATTTATATTTTTATAATTATAAGAGTGTTGAATAATATATGTATCATTCCAGATAATGAGAAGCTTTTCTCCTGCCAGCATGGCTCTGCCTCTATAAGCCATAGAATATCATCTTCCTCACCATGTGCATATCTTGTGCAGCTCTGCCGTGGTTAAGTGGAAGGAAAACAGTGAGTGCTTGCCAGAGAGAGGTGTCACTTGTTCTCAGTATTAGCAGTGGAGTAGATAAGAAAACAGATGGGACAAGGGAGGTCAGAGGGCCATGCTATGGCTGACAGGTTTGTTTATTTGGCCTGTCTCTGATATCCTGCTTTCCCCCTGCACACCCCTCGCCGACTCTGCCTACAGCCTGACCTGGAAGTGACCACGCAGAGATGGATCAAGGCCACTTTTCACCAGAGAGTCAACACTACCCACCCCACTCACCACTCAGGCCAACTCAAAACACATGGGGCAAGTGTGGGCTTATTACCCTTCTCTGACAAGAATAACAATTGACTAATTTGTACTCGCATAGTTGCGTCAAGTTTAGATACTGTAGGGGAAATTTCACCCAAAACCAACATGACTGACACCAATAGCAAGTATAAAGTTGGGTCTGATTATTGCAAAAAAAGAGCCTTCTCCAATGAATATTGGAATGAAACATCTATAACAGGCTGTACTCCAGCACTCCCTCTTCCCTCCAGTCTGTGTGAGGTCGGAGGTCCTTATGCCTGAGGTAGGCCAGAGCTGATAACTCCGCCTGGGCACCAACAGATAAGACTGTTCAGTGAGATCCCACTCACACTGAGCTGAAGAGGCTCTGTAGGCAAGAGGAAGATAAACTGGATCCAACGGATTCCAGAAGATTTTCTCAGTCGGCTCATTTCCTTTAATGACAGATGGCAAAAAACAGATGGTTGAAGTTGGAGAAACAAAAAATATTTCTGGGGATACTCTTGCTACTAAACATATCATGGGTTTTCCACAAAACAAGCTTTTTGTACATATTATCTTCAGATGAGATGATTTTGTGATCTTAGTCACAGTTAGATCCATGCCAGACCCATTCAGAGGATTGTAATGTTCCTTGCATTTGTTGTGCTAAATCATCTTGCTTGTGCGTAATTATTTCAGGAAAATGCTTTAAAAGGACTTGACTGATGAGTCAGTGGTTGGAATTCCACCATGATGCAAGCAGAAAATCCCTAAACGGTCTTTTCTGAAATCTTGAATATTAGCTTTACCATAACAGAGTATATGCAGCAGTAGTACAAGGAATTTGACGTTGATTTGTGTATACATTGTTTTTACATGATATATTACATTCTGTAGACACCACACACTTCACACAGTATGCATAAAAGAAATACATATTTCAGATGGTAACCTACTGTAGTTGAAAGGTAAGAAGAGACCCAATTTTTAAAAGTGGAATCCACAGTAAAAGCCACAGTGAAAGCAAATCTCCACCCTGCTTAAGTGTACTTCTCCAAGGCATTGTTGTTCTCTCGCTGATCGTGGGTCTTGACCTCTCCAGCAAACAGACATTTTTCCCAAAGGCATCAATATAGTATTATACATGCATTCCACAATTGTTTTATAAACACAAGGACAGAAATGTTGTTTATTGTATAATTTCACAAGAAAACAGCCAACATAACCACAACCAAGCCAGGAAAGTAAACTATATAGGGAGCTACAAACAAATCATGAAATATAACTGTGGAAAAGCTGGAAGTGTGGTGTGGTGCTGATCTCACTGGCACAATGAACTAAACATTTTTAGTGAAGTATAGTAAAATGTTCTTAATTCCAGCCTGTGTCCAAAGAAATAACAGCGGGAAATAAAAACAGAGGACACCCAGGCTTCGTCTTCATCTGGCTTCATATTGTAAATCTGTGTTGTTGCTCCCAAGATAGAAGTGGAATGGCATAGACAGTTTTATAGAAGGGGCACAATCCAGAGATTTAACTAACACTTGTTCAAATGTCCCATAGTGGATGGGTTTTAATCCTTCCCCTTCTAAACAGACAAGGGAAAATCAAAAACAAAGCAGCGCTAAAAACATCCAAAACATCTGCAGTGCAGCCACGCCAAGTCAGAGGGGATATCAAGCACACCCACATTCAGCCAAACAGATGGTTCATCTCTGCCACCACTCTCACACACATATCCTGCTCAGAACCACACTCACACTTGCACCCACACATCCGGGCTGGAGGGAGACGCCTTGTCTGGGAGTGTCATGCTGCAGATCCATTTTATATATATATATATGAAATAATATTTTGGAGATCTCAGCCACTCATCTACAGTAAAGTGTCTGAAAGTCAATGTACACAGCGAGGCAGGAGGGACAGGGTGTTAATAGTCTGTTAACAAAAAGACAGGAGTGTGTGCATGCGGCAAGAGAGATATGAGTGAAGGACCGGAGGGGGTGTTTTCTGTGTGTGTGTGTGTGTGAGAGAGAGAGAGAGAGATTCTGAATGTCTTCTTCTCTGACTCTCACTGTCTCTCTCTCTCCCTCCCCGGGACGTGCTCAGTGTGAAGCAGACCTGTTCAGACAGCAAGGGCCAACTCCTGTTTAGACTGGGCCGGCGCCAGTCGTCCCCTCACTTCGCTTCAGCAGCGACAGGTGAGAGCCTTCAGCTGACTATCATCACACTCACCACTGACAACCCAGCGACACTCCACAGTTCATCCATCACGCCTGTCACACAGAAAATGTGCATGTCCAGTGTAGTGTTAAGGAATAAAGGAGGAATTGTTTTTGTCTCTTGTTTTCTTTTCATTTTTTGTTTTTGTGAATTACAAGTGATTACACAAGAGTCAAGCGTTATGAAACCAGGACCACACAACTGTTACTGTAAAACAAATTGAGATAAGAAAGGAAGACATTAAGAAACCAAGAAAGTAAGAAAGTAACTAATCTTATTTCTCTGTGAAGATTACTAATGCTTAAAAAAAATAATAATTTCACACCTGACTCTTATGCTGTACATATTGCTTATATTTATGCATGTGCATTGATTCATGTAGTATTTCAAATCTGTGTTGATGCACATGCAAAAGAATGCAACTTTCTTTTGTGTACACTCAGCAGTATTACTGTGTATTTGTGCATTATGTATTCTGCAGATGAACTCTAATGAAATCAGCAGGCCAGCGAGCTCTTCCTTTTTTCTCCTTTCTCTATCCTCAGTAGTAATTACAGTATGTTTGGGTACAATCCCTGTCACACAGCAAGAAACATTTAATAATTTATTTTAAATTATTCACGTCTCACTCTCTCTCTCTCAGACTGACTGCATCAGAACAAACAAAGAATTCAAATGTATAATCCTCTGACTCTTTTCCCCCTCATCCTTCTTTCTTTTAGAGCAGGGGGACAATAAAATGTCAGGATTTTAATACATGGAAAGAGAGAAGTATAAAAGTTAAGCCCCATATAATATAGAATGTCATAAATTCATACCAATGTTGATGTGAAACTGGAAAATCTGGCCTAAGAAATGGTTTGAATCCAGCTGGTTTTAAACCGCTTAATATTGATGATAGTATTCTTAATGTTTTCATTACACTGTTTGGAAAAAAATGCCAACCAAGATTCATATTTAAAAATGATTTCTCTGTATTCTGTGGGTTGTACTCAAATGCCAGCAGTTATGGATACTTATTTTTATCTTTAAATGAAGCCCTCTTGGGCTTTCTGTAAGTTGAGTTTTGCTTTATTTACTTAACTCATGACCAACATTTTAGGTTGGTTTAGCTCCAGGAGGCCACAAACTAAAAATCATGCAGACGTTTTCAATATGAATGCAACTATTGCAGCTTCTCAAACAGCCTGAAATAATGAATCAAATTTTTAGGCTTTAGTTGCCCAAAGTGAACTGTAGTTTGCACCCTCATGTAGGTGAATATTACACTGTTCCTGCACGACAGCTTTACAATCCTCAAGGTTAAATGAGGACCAATTGCAAAGCAATATATTACATCTTGACTAGTCCCAGTTAAATGGGCTGGCGGTTATAAATATTAGTAATCAGCCAGGGCAAAGAGGGGGAAAACACAAGGCTTCAAAGCTGAACTAATATTCAATTAATCAAAACTGTCCCTACATTCACCCCCTTGTGGGATTGATGCAGACAGCCCTTGTCATAAAAAGAGATCAGTGAGGAATTTGGTTTTCATCGCTGCTCACCAGGCACTGACAGAGGACATATATCTGCTTAAAAGGCATTGTGCATGTGTGCATTTATTGCATTGCATATCTCTTGCATATCTAGTGACCCAGTCATGTCATAAGGAATGTTTTTTATCATGTGGAAATGAATATGTGCAGGGGTATCGCATGGGCTTGCATGTGAAATGTAACTTAGCCGCTATAGTGACTCCAGATGACAAAAAAAAGGCAATTTATTACTATGGATGATGATAAAACACCATGTCCGATGTAATGTAATTTGTTTTAACAATAGAGATGTATTGTAGACACAAACTGAGACTGAAGAGTGGAGACTCTAAAAATAAGACGTGAGACGGGCAGACACTGAGGAACAGTGAGTGGTAACAAGAGGCTGCAATGGGATGCAGTCACAGAGTTTCACTGGTTACATGGCATGCTCCATTTAAAAGGCCAATCCAGTCTCACCTTTGCAGCAGCCTGGTCTCCCCAAATCCCCTGTTGTGCACGCTCTTTATGTGCTGGACACACACACACACACACACACACACACACACACACACACACCTTCCATTCCCCATTTACAGCCTCTAAAAGCCTTTTCCATTTACCACTGGGCCTGGGGCTGGGAGTGACAGGGAACAGAATGGACCTTATGTTGTCACTTTCTCAGCGCTGTGGCCTGGAGGGAGGCCTGGCACAGCAGTCTGCTCCTCGTGGCGGAGTGGGAGTGTGGGTGGGTAGTGGGTGGGGGTAGAGGAGGGGGCTGCACAGTCCACCACAGATCTGAAAGGGCACAAACATAAACTTGGCTACAGTTTCAAATTTACTTAGAAAGCATAGCCTGGAGGGAGGCCTGGCACAGCTTCCTTTTGTCTGTCCTTTTGAATTGAGAATGAATGGAAGTGACCAGAGATTTGCCTGAGTTGATTGACATTTGACCAGAAATAATGAGAGGTTAATGGGAAACCAATGGTAAACCCCTCAATATTGTCCCGAGGTTGTTTGATTGATTCTGGGGTTCAGCGCAACCTCAGTCAGGGGGGAGCTGCAGTTATACAGTATGCTTTGTAACCACTAGGTCACTGGATATCCCAAACAGACTTGTCATTGATGCACAATTTATTCACAATGAGGTGACTGTCCAAAATAAAGTTACTATCCAACCTTAAAAAAAATATTCAATTCTTTTACAATTGGCACTCTGGCCAAGACAGCCATCAGGACCAATGAAAAAAAGTTTGGGGAAACATCTCAAATAGATCCTGGTCCATTGTTTGGCCCCCATCTATGACTGCCTTCATCTATTAAAAAAAAATCATTCAGGGTTCAGTTTCTGACTTCTTTCACTGTGGGCCAGTGCAAGCAGCCTACATTGGCGACACAACCAAGATTGGCTCAACATTCAGGTATGCAGTGAGAAAGGAGACATGCGACGTTGACAGATGGCTAGGTGCTGACAGTGAGTGGCAGGTAGACTACCTGTTTCACAGTTCACTTGGAGATTCATTAAGCATTTTGGACATGCTCCTTTGGGAAGACCTCGCTGTGGTGTAACCTGATCCTCGGCCTGAGGGATACTGTAATGTTTTTACATGAATTGTCCCAAACTATGGGTGAGCGCCATGTCACAGGCCATGGGAGAGAGGGAAGAGCAAGGGGGTGATAGGTTTGTTCTCGCTCCTTATCTTTCTTCTTCTCTAATGACAAATGACTCATCTCACAACTCACTTTCCAGTCAAACTAGGTTCTCAACTTTTTTTTATGTCTCCCCTTCGTCCCCATGTTGTGACAGGCATCTAAATTGATTAAGCTGTGCCCCAGGATCTGACACTACAGCGTGTTGCCTTCTATTTGTTGATTACTATTGATTTTCTTTGATACTTCATTTAAAAATCAATAGCCAGAGCAGAAGAAAAATAGGCACAGTTTACACATACTTTAACATACTATTGTGCAACAGAGGAGGCCACAGTTTTGGCAGAAGCTGTGATGGCAGCAGCCAATTACGAGGAAAGCTCTTAACAGGTGAAAGAGAGAGGCCCCAGATCGATTCTAAGCTTTCTTCTCCAATCACAGAAAGTGGCCATAAATTAAAGCGCATCTGTTTTGTTTTGAAGACTGCCATGAAGCATGGCTGCAACATTTTGTGTTTTTTTATTTCTTGGTATTCTTTACTCTTTACACAGCCCCCACTTTTGAAATAAATGCTCTATCCTCCATCATTACATGACAGACAGAAAGGACAAGTGTCAAATAACAACTCACTTTCCAGGCAAACAACGTGCCTACAGAATGATATATCAGGGAAATTTGACCTGTCTCGCTGCATTTGAATTTACAATGAGAGTGTAAAGTCATTTACAATAAGTTATGTCATTCTACTCCTCAGATCAGCCACTCTAGCCGTATTACTTCAGAGTCATTATATATGGTATATGTGATGTAAGGTTTCTGTGTTTTTTCCATAAAGTGAAAGACCTATTTTAGGACCTATTTTTAGACATATTTTAGGATTTTTATTAGTAGTAACAGTAATACTTGTAGCACTATGTGCCATTTCAATTTTATTAAACAACATGCAGGGGCAATAAAGATGAAAGGGAGTGATGGATTGCAAGCAACAAAACTGAAATGCAGTCAGTTGTCTGATGCAGTTAAGGTTCACTTGACTTCTGCCTGCTGGAGTGGCACACAAACTTGACCTATGCTAAGAGGCAGACGTCAATTATTCACTGCGCTCACCGAGATATGACAACTTCCTCGTATCAAACATACTGGATCAGAAAAACAGAACAGATAATACTAACACAATGATTTGAAAAGAGCATTCCTTCTGTATACAATACAGGTAGAATAGAACAAACAGCGCCAATTGTTTAATTTGACAGTACTCCTAATTTCAGCTCCTCCTCTCATAAAGTTGAGAGAAACAAACATCTCAAAACACCTGTGTGATATTACTCGGCCTCAAACAATTAATCAAATTTAACTGATACTTTCTATCTCAAACTGCCTAAATCAACTTTTATGCCTGCTAAACTTTTTGGTGTTCTTTTTAAATTAAAAGTTTTGCTTTTGTATGATTCATTACTTGAAAACCGACTAAAACCATTGTTCAAAATTCAAAATAATTATCAGTCAAATTGACTAACAAACTGTTGGGCAACTTACTTGAAATATGTAATCAATTGCTCAATACATATAATATTACGTTTAATTACTTACATTACTCATTATTTTAATTAGCTCAGTCAAAACTAGGTTTACAGGGGTACATACTATATCTTTAACAAACATAAAAGAAATAAAACAAGACATTATGATTTAACAAGCAACCCGGTTATGTTTAGAGGTATTACTGACCAACAACTAGCTTAATTAGCTCCGGTGACTGCACACATTCAGCAGCGCTCTAGTAGTTGTGTCTCCACAGTGAATTTACACACCGTTCAACTCTGAACAAAATCCTGACTATTTCTTTATGTAGGCTTACCAGCGGCTAAAGTTTGCAAGCCAGCTAACTAGGGACACACAACATGTACTGTAAATAGGATAACCTTGGAGGTACTGTGGGTCCTCTCTAACTCTCTTTGGTTTTCTCCCTGTCTATAGCAGTGAATGTCCACTGTTTGTCCTCAGTTGCACTAATCTTTTTCTCTCATTTCTTTCTCCTTCTCACCTATTCTTGCCCCCCCCTCCCCCCTTTCCCTTCACCCCTTGCCCAAACTCAAGCATGCAGAACAGAGCAGGCAGGTCTTCTCTAGCAGACCAGAACGCGCTGTTCTCAGAGTTCTCACCTTTCACCCGGGGTGAACGTGAAGCGGCATCACTAGGGCCCCCCGAGCCCCGCGGAGACCAGAACACAACACCGACCTGACGAGCCGAGCTGTATGGAGAGTCAGTGGCACGCTGAAAGACACAAGCCTGTAGAAAGAAACCAGGTAGAACAAACAAGGTACTAACATCATAGAAGACACACATATGACATGGAGACATCAAATGCTGGTTTGAGTATTGTCGAATTTAGGCCTCTTATTCAGGCAGCAGGTGTCAGTGTCTTTGTGTGACATGCAGATCTCTCAAGTGAAGTGTGAGGACAATCTATTAATAAGGACCTACTGTGTAAATTGTCTGTTATATATTTAATATCTGTGTGTGCATACAATATGACACACATGATAATTTGTAATCGGCCTGCAAAGCCTTCCTGCTGTACAACCAAATAATTGGATTTGTGGATCAAAGAATATCTGCTTTGACATAAAATAACAAATCCAAAACTGATTTCATTTGTAAGTCTCCCCCGAAATATACAGCACATCACAAGTCAGCTCTACTTTATCTACTATTTTACATAATGTAACTTTTTTTTTATTGTTGTGTCTTATGATCATCACTGACATGAGTTTATATCTTAGCAC
This sequence comes from Nannoperca obscura, assembly GCA_036024295.1. Lineage (NCBI taxonomy): Eukaryota > Metazoa > Chordata > Actinopteri > Centrarchiformes > Percichthyidae > Nannoperca > Nannoperca obscura. The sequence goes on from JAVQJL010099306.1 coordinate 18,543, forward strand.
ACATTTTTTTCAAATGAATTATGTTCTAGACTAGAATATGATTTAAAAATGAATTGCTTTGTAGTCATTTGGAGGAGTGGAACATCAGCAGATAAGCCATCATAGTAACTTTTAAAACTAAACTCTGGTAAACTTTATAACATTATTAGATTGCTATAACAAGTTTGTAAAATGTCTGTGTGTGCATAATTGCCCGCTGGCCTGTATACTGGTGTGAGCGCGTGTGTGTGTGTGTGTGTGTGTGTGTGTGCCAGCGGTAGCGACCTTGTCCCTGCCCCCTCCAGCAGCAGTGACAGATGCTCACAAATCTGTGTGAAAGGCGATCCACCACTTAATGGGATTGTTTCTGTTACACCTTAAAGAAGAGGCAGCGAGCAGACCAGAGCTGAGCAGTCATCCTCCATAACTGCTGTCCTGGGACCTCAGGTGGACACAGCGGGTGAAGAAACGCCTCGCGAGTGTGGAGGGGGGGGGGGGCTTCACACCTCCGAATCATAAAACAGTGCAGAGCTCCACTCCCTGCAGAGTGTATTGTCTTAAAACAGATGGCTGACATATTGACAAGGAGCAGAGAGATGATATGGTTGAAAAGTGTGAAAACCCTTGAACATATGAAAGAATAATTGTCACAGTTAATTGATATGTTTCTGAGGTGCTGTCAAACAGGTGTCTCTTAAAGCTAGACCCAAAATGGAAAAAAGTTTGTCCACGTAGACAAATATTTTATGTTACAACTCCAATAAAAGGTTAGTCAATATTTGGGGGAAAATACTCGCTTTCTTTCTGACAGTTAAATGATGGGATTGATAGAATTCATGTCTGTATGAAAAAAATGAAGATACAGCCGTCAGCTGATTATCACCATCTGGTATATGGGAACTGTATCGTGCAGGACCAGAACTCTACAGTGGGTGGTACATTGGGCAGAGCGCATCATCAGGTCTTCTCTTCCAGCCTGCAGGGCATTTACTACAAGAGGTGCAAATCAAAATCAGCATCAGGAAAGACCCCAACCATCAAGGTCACATCCTGTTCAGAATGCTGAGGTGTAGGAAGAGAGACTCAAGAGGAGTTTTTACCTTTAAGCAATCAGGCTTTTAAACAGCAAAACACTGCCCGTCTCTGCTCTGCCCCCTCTCTACCTCTCTTACACACCCCTCTCCACCTCTCTCTCTGTATATACATATACATATATACATATATATATATATATTTCAAATTTGGTTTTTTGTCCAAGAATATATTAAAAAGGCCTGTTACAATATGTCAAATTTTTATCCATATTTGTTATATTGTCTTTTATATTTTATATGTTGTAGTGGTACATGCTAGGAGCCTTCCAGAAAAAGCATTTCACTGTTGTTATACGTGACAAATAAAACTATGGTTAACTGGTAAGAGGTGTGCCTCAAAGTAACAAAATACTCCAGCACGTCTAAGGCTAACTTATTATCACATTATGTCTTGTTTTTTGAATTCATACAAAAACAAAAAATTCCGTAAACAACAATGATGGTTTCCCATCGATATGCTAAGTTAAGCTAAGCTAACTGACTGCTTCATATTAGGGTGGTATTATTCTTCTCATTTAACTCTGGGCCAGAAAACAAATAAGCTAATTTCCCAAATCATTAAAATATTCCTTTAAAAGCTGTACTGTCATTACCATGGTAACCCAAGACACCTGGCCTGGGACAGGGAGAGAGACATTAGAGAGACCAACGCACACACGCAAAACAGGGAGAGGCAAATATACAGAAGAGAAAGATAGAAAAGGATGACAGCATCTTTATCTTCCCTGCTCAGAGTAACACGAGATGGAGTTTCCTTCCTTCCTTTCTCCTATGGCAGCAGTAAAACTGTCCGTGCCATAACGCCCAGCGTGTCAAAATGATATGTTTAACCATCTCCTGCCTATTATGTAGTACAATAGTCAACCTGGATGGATTTCCTCCCAGTGTGAAATGACAGATTCTCTTTCTTTCTTGCCGAGTGCCCACTCGGCTCACCGCTCCTCTTCAAAAGACCGCGACTATGTGTCATCTGTGTAGAATGTAAAGACACGTTAGATAGAGTTTCACAGCAGACCTCTATTCATGCTTATGATTGCTTTGTTTGGCGGAGAGATTTCAGTGTCCATAGGGGATGGAAAGGTGGCACCTCTGCTTTATAAATGAGCCGTTGCTTTGTCAACACAGGAGTGGGGTTATTTCAAGCGGCAGCTGAAAGATTGATGTAGTGAGATGATTATCAGTGAGTCCATAGTATGGTGATCGAGCCACAGAGATACTGTACATACAGAAGAATAAAGAAAGAAAGAAAACAACATATTAGGGCTGTAACCTTTTCAAAAACTCAAGTTTCAAATAATGAAAACTAACGTGCAACAATTAGTTAATTAATAGTCAATCAATAGAAATTTGCAACAATGTTTCCAAACAGTTTCCAAACTTCTCAGATGTGAGGACTTGATTATTTCCTGTGTATTCATAGATGTGGTAAACTGAATAACTTGAGGTTTTGATCTGTCGGCTGGACAGAACAAGACATTTGTCACATTGGACTGTGGGGTGTTTATTACTGGGAGTTTTAAAAAAACACTTTACAAACAAAATGATTAATTGATTAATCGAGGAAATAATTTGCAGTGTATTTAATAATGAATATAACCGTTAGTTGCATCTGCAATTAGAAAGCGACCCTTGCAGCCTGATTGTAAAATATGTTGCAGAATTGACGTTTTTCTGCTTATTCATGATGCCTTTGCTGCCTCACCGATATAAACACCCCCCACCGGAGTAAATGACACTGTGAAGTCTATTTTTAATTCTTTTTTGGCATTTCAGTCTTTATGTCTTCATTTGATAAATAAATGAGGGGAGAGAGAGAGAGAGATGGGACATGACATGTAACCCAGCTCCCCGGCTGTATGTAAACCAGGGATGATGCAGTTCATGGCTGCCACCTTTCCCCCCTAGGGCCAATTGTGAATTTTGAATTTTATTAAAGATTGACTAATTTCCCACCCACATTTTAGCAGTTTGAATTTTGAATTAAAAGTGACAGCTCTTCAACAAATCAGGCTTAATCTTGATAAAATAAAATAAGTAAATTTAATCTAAATTGAATCTTTCCTTTATGTTTGTTTCCTGTCTATTCCAAATTGGTCACAGATCAAGACATTACATACGGGATGAGCCACTGAGGCCGCTTCATGATGTCTTTACGCCAAAAGAATCACAAGAAAAAAGCATCTCTGAGTACAGTGAGAGAACACACTGTAGTTGAACACTCCTGGTTCTCATATATTTGAAAGGGACACAGTTGAATGAGTGAAGACCTAAGGGTCACAGCGGAGGCGCGTGGGGCCGCAGATCAGGGGTCCCGTTTCTTCTCCAGCCTTTTCAATTAAGCTCCAGCACACTGGTAACAATTTATGAATATGACCTTCCAACTCTCCAGCTCCCGCACTCAGCCCCGGGAGCCAACCCATCCCACCCCCCAACTACATCAAACCAACCCCCAGTACCCCTCTGACCCTCTGACCCACAACACATACCCCATCTTGACAAGAAAAACCTAATGTTGCACATGCAAAAGCAGACGTGTATTATGTATGTACTCAAACAGGGGCCAATGTGCACACACACTCACACGCAAGATCCGATCCCCTGTGTTCACATTGAGGGGTCAGTGGTTATTCTTCAACACCGGCTCAAAGGTGAGTAATAAAAAAATCCAATACAGTAAATGCACGGGGTCACCAGCATATCAATATATAATACAGAAAGGGGACAGATGACAAGCCATAAGACGATGGAAAGCGATTGAATTCTCTGTTTCTCCCTATCTCGCTATCTCTGGATGCATCAATCTGCAGCTGTTGATAATTGAATTAAGAAGGAGACGTGATTAACAAGTTCTTCAAAAAAGCTGGAATTGCCTGCAATCTGACGCCTGGAGACCCCGATGGGCTTCTTTGGGAGCGAAAACTATTTGTGACATCTCCACAGTTCAGCCAGCTGTCTTCATTTTAATTAAAAATCTTTCATGGGTGTAAGAGTTATGGAAGGTACAGCAAGGGCTTCTGGCAGCCGCCTGAATGAAATACCACATAACAAATTGTGTGTGCGAATGGAGTAAGCAACAGCTACATCAATCGGATGTGACAGAGGATGCGATTTCCCAAAAAGGGGGCATACCAAGGCAGCCAATGCACAGTAATGCTGGACAACTTTATTGAAACTATGAAACTTGATATGATATTATGGGACCTGCTGTCATTAACCTGAGCTCATTGCATTACCAATAACTTTATTGCAGAGCTGTTTGACTTTGGAAGGACTATTATAGATGTGAGTTTCATATCTTGACTTTTATTCAACCCGAACATGAAGTTAAACCTACAATCTAAAATATAACATCACATAGAAACCCATCCCTAGTGCTGCTGCTAAAAGGTTTTATCATACTATATGCAGTATATGTATTCCATGCTTTTCTTCTGAATGCATTTCATCAGAAGATGGAGGCTGTGAGCTTCTAAATATTGGTTTGTGCATAGAGAAGACATTAAAGTTGGAATTTGATTGACTTTATTAATTGTGGAAGCTTATTTTCTTCTTATTAATATATCTGTAGTGGACCTTAGAGTCAGTATACATGTAGAGATGTTGCAGTTAGTTTGATCCTTAAAGCTCTTCTCTTGGTCGGCTTCACAGACCAAACAAGCAGCAAACCTTTTACTGTAATACTGCATGAGCTGACACTGTAGAGAAGATAAGCATGAAGAGGATACAAAGGTCTGCATCCAAACATTGATTTTGCACAACTGTACATAAACAAAATATCTTTATTTTTATTTAGCTGTCAACTTCCAAACATCATGTGCAACCTAATAACCCATAAATTACAAATAAACCAAAAATAACTTAGCAACCTTCTGTTTTATCCGAAGGAAAAATAATTATATAAGTTTTAATTTCGGTCTTATGTGTGAGTGCTACTTTTTGTGTATTATATTTCAAAAAGCAGACACCAGAACAAGAGATCAAGCTCCGGTTATAAGCGTAATCATATGAATCACATTAACATGAGACACCGTGAGCATCAGACTCATGGGGTCGTTCATCACAAAATTAATTGTCAAATTAGTTCTGATCTCATTGCTTATTATGTCATGTCTGTGTGCGCCAATGAATATAAAAAAAGACAATATGCTATATCTGCAATATACAGGCCATGGCAGTAATGCGAGACACCTGTGTTTAATGACTATGTATGTGAGGGCCATATTTGCAAATCATTTTAAATACCAATGAATGAGACATAACTGACTGACCTCGCTATAAGTCTGCTAACAATTACACTTACCTTACCTCAGATAACATCACCTCCTTCTATAAGTAAGAGACGGAGAAATATATCTCAAAATAAGCCAGTTCTGCACGGGAATATAAGACAGTGAGGGTCAATTTTTATAGTTGGTTATTACCAGCTTTTTATTATGCAAAACAAATTTTACCCTCCACAGCTGAACTGTTGAAGTCTGTCGTCTTTATTCAAGTTTGCTCTCCCAGGACCCCATCACACTCCCTGCTGCTCCTTAATAGACTGAGGTCCTCTCGGTGACACCATAACTCACTCCCACGTCTCCGCTGAGGCTATTGTTCTCTTTCCTTTATCAGTGCACCAGGACTCTCCGCCTTCTTCTGCAGCAGCGTCGAGGAGTCGAAACACTCCGTCATGAAAGGGTTGGAGTTTTTTAATTGCGAGTCTTAATTTGCCTTCACTTTGACTCTGTGTCAGCTCAGGCTTCACACACGTACACACTTTGTCATTACTCCCTTCACACAAACAACCAGACATCTGAGGGATGCACCGAAGATCAAACACAGGCCTCGGTCATAATAGGGTCCAGTGCGGTGCATGTCATTTATGTGACCCTGGCAGGGCAGTGGAAAGGGAAGTAATGAATTAGAGTGGAGCTTGGAAGGCATTAGAGATTAGGCAGCAGAGTGGGCTCCACTGAGGAATGACTGCAAGGTCAAGGGTTAGGAATATACCACCAACAGTTGTCAGACAACCTCAGCATGTTTATTAAGCACAGATCTGCGTGTTGCAGAATGGGAAAGAGAAGAATAGACTAGTTTCTACTGCAAAGCTGCAAATTTAGTTTTTTCTCTAAAGATGCAAGCAATTGGCTTCAGGATGGCATGATGTACTGTAAGCTGCCAATTATGGGACCATTTCTGGGTGAGTTGCTCCCAAACAGAAAATCAGAATTGTATAATATCTCATCCTTTTTTCAAGAAAAATGTCAACTGATGCAAACTTTAACAAAGAAATTACAGTAACAAAAATTATTATTTAGATTTTATTCAGGTGTGTAAACATTACATTGCATTAGGATTACCAAATATTCTACAAAGAGTAAGTGAGTGCATCTACAGAAGTTACTTGCATTTTCTTCTCATGTGTATATCTGTACTGAAACGGTAACTCTTGCTTTAAACCTAAATAAAAGCAAGATTCATTGCTTTGTAGATCTGATCCTTCCCCTTTTGAATGTAAAGAACCACTATCAGGATCCTGACCAGGTATGATTTGTGCAATACTCATGTGAGAAAGAACTCATTCTCCTTCCCTGGCTGTCTGCCCCCATAGGTGCGATAAGTAAAGTATCCCCATAAATCTGCGGTCATCAAAGAAGTTCTGCTCCCAGACATCGTAACCACAGACTCTGATCTGAGACACAGAGGGGTCAGGAGCGTCCTGACTCACACAGAGGCCGTCAATAACAAACTCCTCCATCGGCCGTCCAGCTTCTTGCGCTGTGTTCTTCTGACACATCGTTTTGTTATTCTTACAGTGAAACATTACACAGACTGCAGCCATCTGACCAAGTCGTAAATGACGAACGGACCCAGACGTGGGAATCCAAGCAACCTTCAGAAGTCAGCTTGTTGTGATGTCATTTCCTGCTGCAATGACAGTAACTGATGGCATGTGTTTACTGTTAATCACTAAATATATCCGTTTTCAGATTTTTTTAAAATCTGTTTTTATTTTTTATAAAAATCACATACTGTACCTTGGTGTCATGACTGTGGAATGAAAACTTGAGCTCCTCTTTTCTCTGTCAACACACAAGAAACATCTAAAAAGAGTATAGAGTACACATTTATATTTGTATTTTACTGTATAAATGCACTATATAAGTTTGGAACAACTACAGGCAAATATGATTTCTTAATGAATTTTCTGAGGTGTAAGATAAGCAAGTGAGTCTTTCTTACTTTGAAAATGTTGCCACCATGACAATTACCTTGTTACAAATGAAACAAAAATGAAGGTTTTCTAATCAGAGAAAGAAAAGCAGAAAAGAAGAAAGCATGTATCATGAATCTATCAGATTATAATAATAATTGGTCATGTCTGAGCCAAAAGGGGCTTTGTGACCAAAAAGAAAAAAATTAAACTCTTTACATAGCTAATAATAACCAGCCTGTCGTCCTCTCCCTGTCATTTTTTAGAAAAACTGGTCCGAATTGTGGCCTGTGTAATCATGAGAGAAGCATGAACGGTGTGACTCCTCTCTGAAGCCCCGGTGTGCAGCCACGGCTAATGTCAATTAAACAGAGTGGCTTAGTGACTGTGACCCAAAGATGATCGCTGGTGTCAGCTGCTGGCCAAGGTCATGCCACAGTGTTAACAAGATTTGATCCTCCGAGCTCTCCGCCGCACTTTCCTCGCGTCTCTCTGTTTATTCTTTCTATGTGTCCTGTCTCACTTAACGATATTTCACTGTCAGGTTTTTGTTGCTCTTGCTTTTTACTATACTCTCTCTCTCCCCTCCTTGGACTTTATGTCTGTCTTTGTCTCCCCCTCTCTCTTCTCTGTCTGCACGGTCATTTTAATCAACACGATGCCGGGTGACATTCATTGTTTTACCCATTCCATTTTGTTCCATTGCAGATGAACGTTCTTCATGTTTTGATTTATGGCTTGCTGTCTCTCCTCCATAAGCATAAACATAAAAGTTCATTTATCACCCTGGCCACTTTATGTTTGATGAATGTATTTAAATACTCATTTAAATATGTTCTCCGCCATAACAAGAGTACAGGGACCAACCCTTATGTCAGTACACGTGCCAGAAAACAATGTAAATGTAACATCTTGCTCTTGTGTTTGATAGCAGATTACATACAGTTTGAGGAAATCTTACAAGCATTAAAGAAATGTGGCTAAAAATGTTGTCTTTGGATAAATGTTTCTTTTGAGAATGATTAGAAATCATAGCATAATGTAACGCACCGCTGTTTGATTACATTTATTTGCCCAGTGACTGTGTTATGCACTACACATACAATTACAACAAATTGATGGAACAGACCTTTAATTAAAAAGGCAATACCAATCAATACCAACCAATGAAAATGATTTTGCCTTGGCTTATTGCCCCTTTCACTGAATACAGATTTGTAAGAGAGGAAACATAAATTATAATAGACCAAAATAGACCTTTTTGATGAGGCAAGGGAGCTTTATTTATATAGCACATTTCAAACACAGAGGCAATTCAAAGTGCTTTACATAGGCAAAGAAAAACATTAGAAAGACAAAATAAAATTGTAATATAAAATATAAGTTTCTTTTAAAGGTTTGGTTAAAGTGGAAAATCAAAGAGGTTCGATCCATATTTAGCAGCAGACAGCAGCATTTTGACTGACGAAAAGCACAGGTGTTACTAATAATGTTAATGATGGCTCTGTTCTATTCAAAAATCCCAGTAAGCCGTGACAGCGTGACGGTGAGCCAGCATGCACAACACTGAAGCAGCTAAATGGAATTCAGCCATCCTTCACTTTATTATTTTCAGCTTTTCCCACTGTGACATTTTAAAATGTCTTTCAGAGGCATTTATCAGACACACAACATATATTTTTTTCTATGGAACAAGTGTTGGACCCCAGTGCCTCTATTTCCTACAGTTAAAAATGTAACTTCATACGTGCATGTCCTCAAGAGCGATACAGGGAAGTGTTTCCGGTTTCCGGCAGGACATCGATAGAGGCGTTGTTTGTTCCAGAACTTTATGACGTGACATTACTATGGTTAAGATTTGGTTAGGTTAAGTTTTGGATTAAATTGACTACTTTCTAGTCATAAGGTAAATTAATCTTTGTCATAACATGTTTAAGATTATGGTGAAACTGTGGTCATGTAAAGAAATTTGAATGTCAGGTTGTAAAATGACAGTCCGATGTTTAGCTGACCAGCCACCCACCCTGACAGGTTTACAATTTACCAAAATGAAACACACATATACAATACATAAATATAAACAAAGGTACAGTTAATAAGTAATCCATTTATGGACTTTTTTACTTTATAATAACGTCACATGACTAAACAGAAACTGACAATATCAATGAGGGCTGCCATCCATTTAGCTTTACTAGTCTGTGTAACTGTCTGATTGATAAGGCTTACTGCACTGAAATGGAACAGAGCCATTGTTAACAGTTCTAATTACAACTTTGCTTGCTCCTGCTATGACAAGTCAACTTGTCTAAAGTGCCACTGAATGTATGTATTTTAGAAGAAAATAATGCATTATATGTGTATGTATGTGTATATGTATATATTTATGAGTTACATTGTTAAAGTTGTTATCCTATTGCCCAGTGCTTCAGTCACAATTATGGCTCAAATGGCTTATTGAAACTTAACATGTGTTTTTTCTCAGTAAGGCTCTGAATGTTTCAGACAGTACCTGCAGTCACTGATCCACCATCAGGAAATCCATTGATTCTTATCAGCCAAACATCCATCTCTGGTAAGTGATGCTTAGATCATCACTCAGGCTCGGTAAAATGATTACTCAGCTCAATAAAGGCATTTTTTATTATAAGAAAAACATTTCCTAATAAAGAAGTGATCTGACAAGCAGGCATGCATACATGGATCTACTTACACACACACAATCCCATTCAGTATTATTAAGGCACTTTGCCTCGCAAATATACATAGTGAAGCTTACAGACCATATATTAAACGCACATATGCTGTCTTTTGTCAGTCAGAGGCTGGAAAGCAGCATCAGTATTATCTTCATCAGCAGCAGCAGCAGCAGCATTAGAGGCATGGCTAGGCTGTGCAGGTCTCACTCAGATGATGTGATTATCTGCTCCACTGGCCACTGTCTTCTGGCTGGTTGGCTGGCTGGAACACATTAGCGACCGGGATGTTTGTGCCTGGCAGAGCCGCCACCCCGAGCCACACTGAGACCTGTGTATGTGTGTGTGTGTGTGTGTGTTTGTGTTTGTGTGTATAAATGGTTAAACTGGCTGGCTGGAACACATTAACAACCTGCATATTTCTGCCTAGCAGGGCCAATGCTCCACGTCGCTTCATTTCTGCTGTGCAGAGGAGGAATATGATGCATGGCAGAGTGAAACATCAGTTGGAGTATTTGTATGTTAGGGTGTTTGTATGTAGGTGTGTATTCTTATACCGTTGTGACGAACCTGCTTTATTTGTAGACAAATAAACAAAGTTTATACAAAGTAAGGTTATTTCATTTCTGGGTAAGCAGATGGATTTAGGTCACCACTAAAGTTAGGCCTGTCATTGTGGGTTATGATGTCAACTGAAGGTCCTCACACATCAGTACTACAAACACACGTGTGTGCATGCGTGCGATGCCTATGAGAAGGCCCCCTGTGGACAAAGCAACCGCACCAGTATCCTCTCAGTCAGCGAGGCAGTGAGATGAGACAGAGATCAGTCAGACGTAATGGGCTGAGACCTGCCGGAACTCCCTGCTGGCCAACCAGAGGCTCGCTCCCAGACACCGCAGCAACACTGTACAAACAGCCTTTAAAACACCTGCATGCTTCACTGAAGCCACCATAAGTGTGAATATCCCAGCTCAAGCTCACTAAACATGAATACTCTACTGAAAATACGATGAAGGTTGCATGGTCCTAAAAGTCTAAGATTGGTGGTTTTTGATGCAACCACCAATGTTGAACTGTGTGTTGGACAAATCCTTGTGCTAAATTTCACATCGTGCACTTTCCGAATGAATTCTACAGATGTTTCACTAATTTAGACACAAATTCAAACAGTTAATGTAATGAGTTTATATTCTAAATAATTTGGATGCAGTGGGTATATCAACATTTTTATTGTGCATTTAATTTGCAAAGGGATCACATGTTTTACTTAGCAAATAAACTCCCGCAGTCATGTTGTAATGTTTCTTATGTTTCTGCAATGTTACAGTTAAATGTGTCATTGATTTTCTTTGACAGATCACTTGCATAAATTGAGCACTCGGCATGTTTTCAAATCTATCTTGCTGTCACATCCCCTTGCCCAAATCAAAGCTTAGACTGAATCATTTTCTTGGTGATATGTTTTGCTTTCTTTGAGACATTATGTAAGCAAAAAACGAGGCACTCAATCTTTAAAAGTAGGAGTGACAAATTACAAGCAAATCACGATCACTCTCTTAAATCTCCTCTCAAATAGTTTACTGCCTTTTGCGCACAATATTTATTTTACTTCCATCGTTTGGAAAAGTCCCATGCCAACACAGCATTTTATCACAAGCCGTATACTCTGCCTCCTAGCTCTTCGGGCAGGACATTGTGTCCTCAAGGTGGGATTAACTGTGGGGGCTTAGATATTGTGCTGTCATTTATAAGGACATTGTAACTTTGTGTGTGCTTTACCAGCGGGGTGTTGCTGTTCTGTCCTAAAACTCTGTGTTAGCTGTGGCAGAGGATTTCATGAAATCTCACTAGTTCCTGAAAATGATTTAGTGCAAATGTGGGAAATAGGATTGGGAGGGATAGCAAGAAAGAGACTGAACGTGTGTACGAAAGACAAAACAGGGAGGGGAAGAAAACACAAAAGGAATGAAGGATGAAGAGGAAAGGGATAGAAAGGCAGATATTGGTCAATATGTATCCTAGCCCAGCAGCTCCCATAGCCGACTCACTGTGAATGAGCGCTGTGTTAGCTTCTGCAGCCAATTTTACGCCAATCAATGGCTTCTGGATGACCTTCACTTAACCGTTTTTACGCCTCTTACCCTGGACATTGCTCAGCTGCTTCTGATGCCAATGCAGTCGTCACCCTTCTCTCTCCTCCCATCAACTGCTTCCACTCTATAGACCCCTACACTGTTAAATGTATGGCATGGTCTCTCTCTGCGGCCTGCGCTGCCACAGGTCTGTCGACAGATTGCCAAGAAACCTGTTGCCTAAGGTGAAAATGTCCACACTCGTCTTTTTGTCTGTTTAAGTTCCTTCACACAGCTCTTTGGCTTTGGTAAATCGCCTCCAGCCCTGGGTTTGTATGTACAGCATAACCGCATGTAAGAGTGTAAGGCAGCATACACAGACCAACACACACTACACAATATATCCCTCTATTCCTGTCCTTCCAGTGCCTCTCCTGCAGATACCAAACCACACTGTACTCTGGGATCCAGGACGTGTTTGACAGCAGATGGTATGAATTATTTGCTGGAGTCTCATCCAAGGCTTCGTGGCATCTTGGTTTTTTTGAGGTGAAATATTTATGGGGCCAGTGCTAGCCAGCGCAGACGGGCACCTCACTGCGCTGCTGTTGTGTATTTGGGAGGAAATGAAGGCAGACCACAAACACAAGGGAGTGGATCTCTCTGCTAGATGAGTTCTGACTGCTCTCTCATGTGCTATCAGCACTGACGTGTCGGCTATGGTTATGTTAGATGTCAGATAGGTTTAGATCAGGCCATGACGAGAAGCCCTCCATGCACACAAATGGTAAGAGATAGGCCGTCTCACTCGGCTGCAGTCTGCCAAGACGCATATCGTCTCTGCTGCTGGAGGAAACCTCATATCTCCACCTCATATCTCCAAAAGCAAGGTTTCAAGTAGAATTGAGAAATTTTACTTACTTTGCTTACTTTAAATTAAATAAAACTTTTGCTTTAAATTTATTTTAGCAATAATAGGAAATGTTTTGAATCATTGCTCTAATAGTTATGTTTAAAACTATATTTTATACAATACATCACTCTGCCAAAAAAAAAAACATTACATGTTGAAATATCAAAGTTTTTCAATATCATGAAATAACACTTTTGTTAGTCTGAAGCAAATACTGGATGTTAATGGTCTATAAGGGGGACCAAGGCTTGAGTTATAAACATGGCCCACTAATTTGGCAGAAAGGAGCCTGTCATAGTGGACATCACTGGAACTGGAGAATACATTAAATGTAATCTAGTTCTGAAAATTATTCATTAATCCTTTCTGTAACTTTTAATTAACAGCCAATATGTTACATCTTTAATTATAAAACCAACATAAAACTATAATCTGTATAAAATCTGTCTAATATCTACTGTATATAACCCATGTAATGTAATATTTTAGCCCATTACAGTTACAACTGTGCTTTCCCTAGCATACCCATGTTTATAAAATAGTTTTGTTTTCACCACATCAGTATGATTTACTATATATTGCTTGTTTTATATTGTTTGCTTTAGACCTTATCTTTAGCCAAACCACTATGCTCCCTCCTCTGCTCAGACACTTGTCTTTCTGGCTACGGCCCCTATAGCACTTCACTCAAGCAATGCATTTTCCATCGTTACAGGTCATTAGTTTGAAATGTACCACTAACCTCAAATTAAAGACACAGTAAAGAGCAATAGATAAAGTAAAGTGAGGAGACGTGAGAGTAAATAACTTGGCTGTTGAAATTTCTCATTTGTTTACCTGTAAAGAAACTTCAGTGATATAATGCTCTTTGCAGAAAAGTAAAACGTGTGCAAACCCATTTACAACACGCTGATATTAAGGGTTCAAGTGGATTTATGTTTCATCGTTTATAGATTTCAACTTGCAACCTTTTAAACAATATTTTAGGCATGCTTATATAATGTTAGAGGTGTTATGGAGGCTAGCTGTCTGAGCAGCGTTTGTTTGGTTTTGAAATACTTATCCCTCTGTTGACAGATGAGACTAGAGTTTTTCCATGACAACCCCAGACTCAGGCCACCTAACAATAGCTCCCCCAGTCTCGCGTCGGCTAACGGGCTACAACAGGACTTAATGAGGACAAGGAGAGACAGGGCTCCTTCAGCACCATGACTGCTGCTGCTACAAAGAAAAAATCTCCACTAAAATGGAATCTTTTGGTATGTTTTTCAGTAGTTGAACCTCCTGTTGTAGACATGCACATGCCTCTGCCCTCATTACATGGAGTATTACATTTACAGATGTGTGGTCAGTATTGTGACAACTCCCATGAAATCTTTGATAATAAAGTAAAAAAGTTCACAAATTCTCACAATACCTTTTTCTTTCAAAACCACAATTTTACTGACATCCAACTTTTCAAACTTCCTGATACCTATTCTATGCTGAAGTGTGCAAGTGACTCACAAAATAATATATATATTTCGTATCTGCAATGTTTCCATACTTGAATCAGTACACACCTATTGTGTTTTCAATGACTTTTGTTACTTTTGAAACGTACTATACGATTTGACTGTGAACTGGAGAGAAAATATTTTTGTCTTTGTTGTACACATTTTTTGCTTATTGTTATAAGTGAATTCTCTTTGGGTGGCATTTTGAAGACCTACATTAGTGGGCTGCCTACCGCCCAATCTGGTATCTTAGCCCACACTGAGAGAAAGATCCAGACGAGTCTCCTTGGATTACTATCAATCCCTGAAGGCTATTAAAAAGTAATTTGTCTCAATACAAATGGCAGCCAGTCATCCGCAGCCCAAATGTTGCTTGTTTTATTTTAACCCTGCAGATTCTCCTCTGTCTGCCATAATGCTGCTTCGGTTACACCACACTCCAGATAAAAAATAATAATGTGACTGCAAAATTATTGACTGATGTTATCTGAGGTGGACCTTTGGATACTAACCCACCCAGCTAGTGGGGCAATAATAATAATTATCCAGCTGTATTGTTACCTGTACAGCTTTTTCAGTTAAACAGAGATTAAATGAATGCTTTCACCATCATATCAACTGGTTGCAAACATGAGCCATTATGTATGCAGCAATTAAACTACTTCTAGATTTTCTCAAATGCAACAGTGGGGGAATAGGGTTGAAAATGGTGCAGAAGTCAAAAAGTTCATATTTTGCTAAAATGATATCTATTGGCCACGATGATCTTTAAAGGTATATGGATGCTCTGCAGGATATTTGCAAAGAACATCTTTATTTAACACATTGTGTAATTGGGCAAAGTTTGCAAGATACACAGCAAATTAGCTGTGAGTTGCATCATGTTGACTGAAGATGTAAGGATATCAAGGCCATAGATTTTAAGGGAGAACTGCACAGATAGAACATAAATAACCTGATATGCAGTTGTATTAGGAGCATTAGTTACATTTAATGACACGTGACAAACCATAATGTTTACAGTGTGTCAATGCAATCTTACTTAACTACTTAGAGTATATTTGCACTGACTTATCTTGATCAGTTTATTTATTTATAATTTAAGTATTACATTTAAAGACAGTGAGGATTATGTGATATTTTACTTTGGTGAAAAAGGCAAGAGAAGGAGGTTTATCACTAACATGTCAAAGTGCTTCCCATTGGGCTTTCGTGGCCTTTGTTGTGACTAAGACCAGAGGGAGGTAGAGAAAGATGGAGAGAGTATTGGAGAGACAGACAACAGTGAGAGAAAAAGAAAATGAGATAAAGATAGAGACAAAAGGAGGTTGAGAGCGAGAGTTGTGGAGAGCAGGCAGGTTGGAGTGTGCTGGCCAAGCCCCAGCGGAGCCATCGATCCAGGCTGGCCTTACATCAGAGACAGGAAACCTGAGCTGCATGCTTCATCACCTTCCCCATGGAGTCCTCCCTCTCTCCTCTTTTCTAAATTGTTCCACACAACCATCTTCTCTCCTCTCCTCTCCTCTGCTCTCATCTGCTCTCCTGTGATCCAGGGCCTGTCAGCCTCTACTACAAGCTGCTGTCAATTCATCATTCTATGGCCGAAGCTGGCCGCACCCGGCGCTAAGTGCACACAGCCGTCCATTCACAACCACTCATTCATTATGCCCCTTGTGCATGCGTGTGTGCACTTGTGGCATTCAGTATGTGAACATGCGTGCACATAAGTGTGTATATTATGCACAACCTGTCTTGCCTGTCTGCTTAAGCTATTGTTTTGAATAGGGTGGGGGGTATTATGGAGGCCATTGCCATGCGACTCGGGGGTAACAAGGTTAGGTTATCGAATTTGTTTAGGCGTCACAGTCTCCTGTGGGAGTCAGCTCAACCCCCATCTCTCACCCCGCTCGGTCTAAAATATCTCAGCAGGCCAGTGTTAAGGGGTCTGTTGTGTAGCAGCTTGGGTGTTTGCTTATATATGTTTCATGACACTGTAAGACTCCATTTACTATACACTTTGAGAGATGTTATCATTTACGCTCTGTAATTAGCCACAGCGAACAGTTTAGGACTGAAGCAGTGCCATGACAGAGTGTCTTAAGTTTCACTGCTGAGTCTGGCAACAGTGATTGTTTTGAAAGTAATAGTACAATTTAAAACTCAAATTGAATCTCGTCAAAACAAGACACTGTGTAAGTGCTTGCTAGTTCTTCCTGTTTTCCAGTGGCAGTAACTCTTAATTCCAAAAATCACAGTGGAGTTTGGGTTTAATGTGCATTAGTAAAAGCTCATGTCAAGTTGCAAAACAAAAAGAAAACGCAGAAGAAGAAGCAGTAATCAAGATATTCAATTATAAGTCATAATGCTTCAGAAGAACAGCTTGAAGGAACTGGAAAATAATTTTGCTACTTTCAATAACAGCAAACACGGTTTATAAGATTTGTAGCCAATGATATTATTTCAGTAAATTAACATTTTTATTAAAGATGCTCTATATGTATACTTTTTTGCAATGAAACATTCTGACTTCATTTTAAACAGCAAATAGATTTTGAAGTAAACATTTTGCTTGTTGTCAAGATAATGGGGAAACGTTGGCTGTAGATTGGCCCTGTTTCAATCTCAGCACAGATATACATCTGTTGCATTAGTCTACAACAAAGCTAAAGATCATTTCTACATTTAAATGTCCTGGGAAACCCCTATCCATATGTGTTCTTCAGTCCCACAGCGTCTTTCAGACCACACAATCTGCACAACACACACTGTGTGATACTCTCAGCTTTCACAAGGAGACATGAGCCTAATGAACAACCCAAACAGGACAAACACACTTTTTCTCCTTTCTCATACTGTATTGATTTATTCTGTTGATATCATACTCCCTCTCTCTCTTACACACACATGCACTCTTATGATCTGTCCCTCCTCACACATCACCCCCATCAAGTCTACATATCTAAAAGTTTAACAGCAATAACTGAGACAAATCCTCTTGAATTCCCTGCCTTCTTCTTCATATCCTCGTCCTGTGCATCCTGGTCATCAAAAAAATATATATACATTTTTCCATGAATAATACATTGACTAAGAACTGCAGAATGACATCAGTGTGGGTGACTGTGTTTGACTTAGAGGAGGGGGGATTAACCACAGCCTCAGTGTTTTTGTAACATAATGTAATATAATGACAATTGAATCTTTGGATTTGAACCTTGTAGTCTTGACTATGTGTTATTTTGCACACTAAAATCTGCACAAATGCTCAGCAATTCAAGGTGCAGGCTAAATAAAATAGCACCAGCAGGTTGATTAAACTTGAGTCTTGAAAGATCTGTTAACTCCTGTTAGAATTGTTCATAAAAATGATGATCTACTCAGTGGTGTGAAGAAACTGCAGGAATTGGAGGTAAACCACAGAGCAGCTACAATAAAGGGACTCAGAGTGAGAATGTGATAGATTCACGGAGGCAGGTGTATGAGGACAGGGGAGAACATGATGGAATATTACCTGAGAAGCCAGTGTGGCTGTTATCATGGCTAACTGGACAATTCTGAAAGGGCATTAGCCTGTCCTTTTTAGATGCATGACTAGTTTGTGCATTTTGCCCCTCCAATGAATTTTTCATCGTCACAGGTAGCTTCAGGAGCCTGATAAAGGAAAAAAATGCAGATGCTAACAGAAGCTGAAAGCCCAGGCTTTAGTATCCGGGCAAACAGATTTCTGGGATATGAATAATACAAAAACCAGAAGAGAAGAGAAATGTAAATAGCTGAGAGAAGAAGAAGTTATGGCTTTATCGCCTGCTGGTGGACAGAATATGTGCTGTCCTGGTTAATATACAAAGGTTCTCCTCTCAACATTATGAGTATGAAAATGGCCCGTGATATTTGCTACATATCCGTCATTTTCTCCACAGTTCACATAAATCACAAAAGGCATACAATTATTTTAAATGATAAGGCACTGTTTGAGTATTTCTATCATCCATAAATTCCATAAAAATACCAAAACCAGCAGTGTGTAAGTCCATCCCTCAAAACTTCCAAAGTCCCAAGCATGTCTGTGGTTCTCTTCCCATTCTTGTAAATCTTTAAAAGAAACAGGTCACAGATATACACTTTCATTATTATAAAAGGCCCCGTAATTTCCCAAAACAGCACTGTAGTTTTTAAAAACCCTTAGTTGACCAGTTAATTGTGTATTTGTTGGGGACTATTTTCAGCCACAGATTTGGTGCTCTAAGTGAGAATTCATGGCATTAGGACGGTGTATGTGGGGTCGACTCAAAATAAACTGCAGTGCTCATATTCATGGTGAAGACGGAATGTGTGACCCAGTGCAATAGTGTTACTCATTTTTGTGATTTGGACAACAGTTGAGGTGTATGGCACAGAGGAATAAGATAAATATATATATGTAATATTATCAGACTTATCCTTTAAAGAAAAACACAACACCAAGTTATCTGCAACAAACCTAAAAGGCTGCAGTGCCATCTCTACAACTCTCCATCTCTTCAACTAAGAATCTTCTTGGTAGGTCTTTGCCCACCACGCAGCCACAGAGTGAGTAAATGGTCATCATGATCAATATCTATTTCCTGTTGTGTCATGTTTCAGAATAATGTCCATATTGAACCAATGTTTCAGCAGACTCCCACCACAGTTTTTCTCTCCCAGACGTCCAACGTTTCCGTTGCTGAAGGAGAGAAAATCCCTACAAATCAGATTAAACAAATGATTTTCAGAGGAGCCATTGATCATCCATCTTGCTCCACTGGCCTAACTGGAAGATCCTAACAGTGCAGACTGGGCATCTGAGAAGGGAATGTGTCTCTAATCTGGTTTGCAATTCCTGTTTATCCTGCACAGATCAGCAGTGTTAACTTAATAGGTGGAAACTCTTGATCTCACTGCCACTCTGAGCTCGAGAAAATCCACCCTAAAACAAAATTGATGAGTTATGCCAGGGATGAAAGCTTTTGATTTGTGAACACAACTCTCTAGAAACCAGAAACTGTAACCTGTGATCTCAGTAAAACCAGCTTACCTTGCTGACATTTCCATGGACACTAATTTTTTATGAAATTTACTGTAGGTAAAGTCACTGTTTTGCGTTGCTGTGAACTGTAAATCAAGATGGGGTTTATGAGCTGACTGATTTTGGCTATCTAGTTTCCAACTATAGGAAAGATTTCATGGTTTGAGATTGGCAGCCCGAGATCAAAGACAAGAAAAACATATATTTGGTTCAAAGGTGGATTTTCCCTTTGAAGGACAGTTAAGAATTAGATTTCAACCAATCAAAGGCTTTCCTGAGAGGCAGCACTAGTTACTGTGATGGTGAGTGGACCTCTCCCTTCCTACCTCTCCCCAATGGAAATCTTTGTAATGCTAAAAACCAGCTCATGTAAAATACATTTATACATCAGTAAACTGAGTTATTACCCTTATGGGAAACAAAAAGGCCAGAACCCATGTAAAGCACTAGTAAGCCAATCAATGTACAGTCTGTGCTAAAAGCACAAATCAGGGAATGGGGTACCTACTTAAAAGCCTGCACTTTAATGCCTTAATCAATTTATGGGTGTACTGGTCATTCTGTTTAAGCCAATAAACTGGTGGATTACCTTGAAATACTGCTTAGCTCATTGACCAGCTATGTTTATGATGCAAGATGCAAGTGCGTGTGTGTGTGTGTGTGTGTGTGTGTGTGCACTTATGTGTGAGTGTGTTTTTCTGTTTAGATTTAGGCTTAACATGGTGATGGGTACCTATATTAGACCAATGAAGTGACTCTGAAACTCAACAAGACTTCAGACTATCCTGCTGGATGACATGATACACTGATGCATCATGAGGGACGTGATAAACGTGGAGATCGAAGTTGAAGGCGGATTTGCATGTTAGTGCAGTAATAAAGGACATGCAAAAAAGGACTTGTGCAATACATAAACATAACCCCTTTAAATCTTTCACAAAATTGTAATTGAACTATAAGAAGAAAACAAGCATGAGGAAAGCATTTGTTTCTCCTGAGTCAAAGTTCTGATAAGTGGTGTCAAAGCAATTTGAAATTAAATGTCTGTGCGGCGGTTTACAGGGGTTTGGCTGCACCTTAGTTGTCCTTTGTTTGTCTTCTTCTCTGTTACGGTAGTCAGCAAAAAAATTACAATACAACAGAGGAGGACTCACACACAGGGAGCAAAAAAAAAGATTCAGACCGGAGTTAAATATTTCAACATTATACATTACAGGGCTGTACAGATAGTGAAAAAGATCAAATGTGCAAGAGTGCAAACGTTTAAGTCCATGTTGGACTTTCTTCATTGCAAAATGAGGCATGCATGATGAGCAGCCCTATATATGTTACTCTGCAGGTGCACTTAGTCAGTGATGAAGGGCTTGGTTAAACACACAGGAAGCCAATTGTCAGCAGGTCAAGTCATTACAAACACATTAGAAGAATATGGTTTCATAGCATAGTGATTTTATAGTGTTTAAACTCTTAATAAATAATAAACCTAAGGATTTTTTTTTTACTTAAGTTTTGATTGTTGCTTCTAAAGACTCCAATATTGAGTATAATAGAGAAATACATAAGATTTGAAACTAAGTTTTGAGTGGCTTTAAACATTCAATAAATAATACCAAATATGTTTTTTTACTCTGAATGTTGCTTTTTAGTCATGAATATTAAATGTTTTAGACAAACACTTTGACAAATAACTACTTTATTTAAAGTTTTCATGGGCTTAATGGAATCATTCTGGTTTATTGTGATATACAAAGCCAACAGTTTAGCAAGATAATCTGAACCACTTTATTTTAAGGTAAAACTGAAAGTGTGCATACCTGAAATGTCAGTAATAAGCCTCTTTGCACTGGAAAACAGTAAGTACGGAAAGTCAAAGTTGAACCACAATCAGGTTGGGTGATAACTAAAACATTCACCTTCATATTCTTTCATTTGGTTTGGCTAATCTGTTTTTTTTTTAAAACCCTGTATGATCATTTGATCATCATGGTTCTTTCCCCATTGGATTTCTTTAACTTAATGAGTACAACTGTAGCTAAACTGGAAGTATCTTCTGATTTACACAGCACAACCGAGCTACTGATACCACTGATTTTGCTGTGTAAGCGACAGTAAAACCTGAGACATCCTGCATAGGAGATGGCTGCACATTTGTATTTAAATGCGCTCCCTCATGACACACACTCACTTGTCCCATTTTCGCTCACATGTCCTGTGACTCTGTCAAAGCCCCACTCAGTTTCATTTTCAGCCTCTCACACTTTCTCTCTGCGTTCCTGTCTTCCTGTCCTCCTATCCTGTCTCTCTCTCTCTCTCTCTCTCTCTCTCTCTCTCTCTCTCTCTCTTAGACAGGAAGTGTCAGGTCAGGCCAGGTTATTTCAAGCCTAATTGGGAGATTGATGTTCCTCCAGAAACCTGGCACCTTGACATGCCTTTCATCCTCCCTCATGCACTTCCTCCCAAACGGCAAGAGCCAGACATGTTGACGGCTCGCTGAAACACAGTCAACTGTCCTTTTCGAGGACTTTTCTCAGCCAATCAAAGGCAGGGATGACACTGGAGTGATAAACAGCATCATCAGGGCAAAACCACAAGCGGTCAGAAGGTCTCTCAAAGAATCACTGCTTAAACCACGTTTATCTCCCACAATTCCATAGCACCGGACTTACCTATTACTGAGGCTATAGAAATGCTAAAAGGAAGAGAGTATCCTTGAATGGTCTGGAAGAATAGGGGCAACGGTCCCAGCTAATGGGGCTATTTGTGGGGAATGTCTGGAGGGGAATAGTGGGGGCAGTGGCTCTATCGTGTCCCCTATCACCAGGCCACGTCAGAGCGGGCCGTAACCTGAACCTCACATCCACCACTTCTACAAGACAAGCAACAAGCAGCTGGGGCAGACAAGGGCCAGTGGAGCATGTCCTGACCAGTGTTTAAATAAGATGTGAATCCTAGAAGTCTAAAACACTTGTAAAGGGTTAGTTCACCCAATTTACAAAAGATGTTGATGTGGAATTTCTTAAATGCAATTTTTTTTAGGCATGCTAGCGGATGAATTGTAATAACTTTGGTGATCCCCCTGACTTTTCATTTAGCACCATCATCAGGTCAAATTCACTTTGGTTCATTACCAAATACCTGCTAAACTAATGAGTCTCAGCTGAACATTGTGTTTGGTGCTAATTAGCTGGTATTAACATGCTAACAAATGGTGAACATGGTAAACAGTAACTGCTTAACATCAGCATGTTAACGTTGTCATTGCAAGTGAGCTACTATGCTGACGTTAGCATTTAGCTCACAGCACTGCTGTGTCCAAGAACAGCCTCACAGAACACTACAAACAAATTTTAATTTACCTCGTGGTGGGGTGGTAGCAAACATTTTGCGACTTGGATATCTCTAAACATGGGAAAATGTAATTTACATGGCCTGATACGGAACTTTATAACTTTAAACTCAGTACACTTTGTAACACAATTTGTAAATTAAATATTTCTGAATACACAACGTCAAAATAGTTTTGGTCACCTGCTGCTGTAGCCAAATTGAACTCATAAAAGACTCATAAAAGTGACTTCAGTAACCCTGTAACAACACAGCCAAAACGTCTGCTTGGTTTGGGCACAGCTACAGAGAACAAACGTCCATCTGAGGGGATCACACCTAGAACACCAGCACCAGTGGCCACAGTGAGATGCCCATCCATGAAAAGGTAGGCAGCTGAAATTACCAATTAGTTTACCAATTGGCTGCAGCGTATTCGATTGGTTTGTAATTAATTCTAGTTACTGGCCCGTAGAGCAGGACGGATGGCGCCATGCCTTTGTCCTACTGACACACTATCCCACAGAGCTGGGCCCGGGGGTGGGAGGGGGGTGGCGGGGGGGAGCGGACATCAATACAGTGCCCTGCAGCTACTGAGCCCTCCACCTCCTCCTCAAGACACACACACACACACACACACACAGAAAACACAGACAGCCTGCTCATGCTCACACACACTTAGACACACAATCCCTTACACACACTCACACTCTGACATGCAAACACTCACAGACGGACCCCCTTGCAGCGCTCGGCTGATTCCGGAGAAGGCGAAACTTCAACCGCCTGAGAAGGTGCTGACGACAAACAAAGACAACAGAAATCTTGTGTTTCGAGACCTCAAGCCCCTCCACATATGTGTGTGTGTGTGTGTGTGTGTGTGTGTGTGTGTGGGAGGGTGTGTGTTTTTGTGAAAAGACAGAGGCTCTTCTGCATGTGTGGCAATAGGAATCCAGAGAGTGTTGGAGTGAAGAGGCAACTTCTAATCTAAACCAAAAGCCACTTTGGTTTAGATTTTCCTGCATTTTGTTTCTATTATTGTTACCCATGATCCACGGTATCAGTACATTTTTTGCATGTGCAAGCAGGTGTGTGTATAAGTGTGTGTGTATTAGTGAGTGTGAGAGAATGGTGTAGCAGCAGTGGCCCAGAGCGGAGGTCACATGGCTCATTGATACCTCCCTCACTGAAGGTCAAGGCTTCTACACCCAGGAGCAGAGGAGGGGAGGTTGAAACAGATCGATGATGCAGATAAAAATACACTGCACCTCAGCCAGTCTCCTTTCTAAACACACAGACACACAATCACAAACATATTTGCACACACTCAACAAATGACTTAAATGCCACTACAGATGATCCTGGCCTGCTTTTAATGAAAGTGATATCAAAGCGAGAGCCCACAGCAGTGACCGCTGGCTTTTAGGATAACGATACAGTAATGGAAGACCATTAAAAGATCATAACAGCTTAAATGATGAGGTCTCTATTGTTGCTCTGGCCTAAACCTCCTGCAATCAAACCACCGTTTGCACTCAATATAAAAGGGGACAGGTTGGGAAGTAAAGTTACTTCTTCTCATAATGGTACTATGCCGAAATCCACAGAGCATGCTGGTCAAAAAATCTCCTGTGGGGCAAAGAGAGAAACTGCAGTGGGTAAGTGGGCAACGGTGGGCTGGAGGGAGAGAGAAAATCTGACAAGAGTGCAGCTCATGAAAGACGACAATGTGTGATTTATGTGAGCAGTGAGAGGAGTGGTAATTGGGAGTAAAGCTCCACAATGCTTTTAGTTAATGACAAGTCGACTAGTGAAAGATGTCTGTGCCACCACCACTCCTTATTATGGACACTGGTTAACAGTGGGAACAGGGCCGTGTTGATGAGCACTCAGCAGGTAATGAATGAAGAGCCACGCTGAGAAAGGATGGGGGCCACGGCAGCTACAGAGCAGTATGACAGTATGTGATTTCCTATTCAAGCAACCTTCCTTAATGGTCGTATGGCCACTACATTAAAGGAAGCTGCCAAAAATTGTTTGATAATGTTGGCTGGGGGGCAGGTTTTAGCTCAGAACATAAAACATGTTGTAATAAGTCTGCTAAACACAGGTCCCTACAATGTCCACTGGAAAAACAATTCCAATTTCAATACTAATGTCCCATAGCAAGCTATTAAAACACAGTGTGAGTGAGAGTCCTCAAGTCAACCCAGTAAAGAAATGGCCTCTTCATCCGAGAAAATTAACGAGCAACACATCTGATCTCACCACACTCCTCATCATCAGCCATCAGCCGCAGAGACAGATGAGTAAAATAACCACAGGAGAGTTAAAATCAATATTGCTACCATCAGACAACTGCTGGCATGACGCTGTTTGTTATTAAGATAAAACTAATCTACCCCATCAGAGCACAGGAGCAGACAGAAGTTCTCCTAACCTGAGTGGGGATACGAATGAGTTTCGTTCCCTTCAGGCCTCAAAGTGTTTGGCAACAAATTACGCAAATAGCGTTCATTAGCAAGACAGTCAGAAGTGCCCTGTGTCTATTTAATATATGAAGTGACATAAAAAAAGACAAGGTAGGAGAGAGTGTTTGATAAAAACGAATTAGGTATTTATGCTCCAGGTAAAAGGGGTCTTGGTGTTAGTCAAACAAATTCATTAATCATTATGTGAATGTCAGTGGAAGATATACAGGCAGACACAACGGAGCTCATGCTGGCATTTTTGCTGATGCTGCTAAAACACAGAGAACACTCAAGACTTAAAGCTCATTATCTGTTATTTTGAGTCTGGGTGTGTCAACAGCAAAAAAAATAAGCTTAATGTCACCATTCAGATTCTTATGATAGTGGGTGAACCAGCTCAAGCTTTGTAAATTGTATTGCTATAGCTTTTATCTACAGACCTGGAGACTAAACCACCACACTTATGAGCATTTGTTAACTCCGTCAATGGCCAGGGTTTTATGTAAATCAAATTCAGATTTATTTCATACTACCCTTTGGTTCAGCATCTGTGTTCCAGTGAAACTCTGAAGCACCAAACACACAGGTGAGTGCACACTGCTGCAGCCTATATTCGTCTTGATGTCGCAGAATGGCTGAGCTTCTAGTTTCATGCATGATGGAAAAGAAATCCTGCAAAAGTGTAATAACACTAACAAAAACCACAATCAATAGTTCCAGTGTGTCATGACAAGAATCCAGCACAGTCAAGGTTAAATACATCGCATCAAACAATCGACCTGATGTTGAATGAGATGTCCCCATTCCACCGTGACTGTATCGGAACTGCTCAAGCTTGCAAAACATACTTGAGAGCAGACAGAGAAAGCAGAGGTTTAGGGTGCTCGGAGCATGCCTGTGGCAAACCTCCGTCAGATATTGTTTGTGTTTAGCGCTGGGCCCCATGAAGAATTGATGAAGCTCTCTGGAATGTTGCTATCATCGGGACAGGGAAGAATCAGAGCATGGCAAAAACCGCGTCTGTGCCTCCCCCGTGCAAAGCACCCTACCATTTCTGAGAGCCATCCATTAGCTCCAGCCACGGGGCCCAACTCCTGCACGCATCTCCGGTCACTGCGGTGAGAGGGTGAGTGTGTGTGTGTGCGTGTGCATGACAGAAGGGAAGAAATATTAGGCAAAACCAACAAGTAAGACAAAGATGACGAAGGAGAAGATGAGAGGAAGAATAAGGTGATGTATCATATATTGTTTTTCATGTATGTGAAAACTCAATCAGTCAAGCAGTAAGGTGATTGGTTGAAAACATTAAGCTGCATATTAAAGTATGCACCGTGGCAGATGTATACACTCTCACGCAGTAGGGCCATTAGTACTGGTGGCTTGTTTGAAGCCTGAGGCACTTCTCAAATGCTTAACGGTAAAAGCGCATGTGTGCGTGTGTTTGTGTGTGTGTGCGTGTGTGTGTGTTTGTGTGTGTGTGTGTGTGTGTGTGTGTGTGTGTGTGTGTGTGTGTGCGTGTGTGTTTGTAAGTGGCGGAGAGAGAACAATGGCAGAAAAATGAGAAGAAAGAAAAATACAGGCAGAAGGTAGAGAAGTAAAGAGAAAGATCGAAATGATGTGCAGACAGATTTACAAAGCATGGAGACAACACAGAAATGGCACAGCGCTAGTAGAAGACGAACCCTGCACACACACACACACACACACACACACACACACACACACACAGCTGATCTTCTTACACAGCCTTGGCTGTAGGCTAACCACAATCCTGCTCCCTGCAGTGCTGACCGCAAAGCAGTCAACAGAGGCACACTGGGCCTTATCCTGCATGACACGCTGGTCGATAATCATGCACACCACCGCATAGCACAACACCACTGTGAATGCAATACCTGGGCCTGCCTGCCTGCCTGCCTGCATAAACAAACACGCCTGGATGGAGCCACACTCACACTACCAGTAATGCATCGTGTGTAAATGAAGATCTTTTTTCAAACTTATTGAATATTTGATTTTTTCTTACTGTATGTACAGATTACTGTAAAGCAGTATGAAGACAGACCCACACTTCGTGGGGAAATGAAAGGAAAGGCAGGACAAGAATCCCCCACATACTGTATGACTTTGTGGGGAGAAAGGCCTCCCCAGCCATGTGTGTGAACTGTAATTTATTTGTAGTATTTAGCACAAAGCAGTATATATATTATACATTATATATAGCTAGTTCAACATACTGGGTAAAGGAAGGCAAAAAGCCTTCAGAGTCACAAAAATAATTCTGTAAAATGTAACCTGTGCTGTCCTTAGTTTTACCATAGCAATAAAATGTCTGATGGATCACCAACAACCAACCTTGCACTGTACACAGCAACGCAACATTAAACACAAACTGTCACACAAAGCTGCTGATGCAGCCCTTATAGAAGTCCTACATCTGTATGCGCCACCAAATTACTGCTGCACCATCAGCCCATTCCCAGTATGGAGTTTGTGAACTGGACATCAATTTAGTGCCACCTGACCATTGATCGCCTATTGTTAAAGTCTGCTATTTGGAACATTCTCTCACCAGAAAAACTATGAAAATGCATAAACACACAAAGACAAAGCTTTGGAGACGGGATTGTAAAGAGCATTTAATGTCCAGGTGAATAGAAAAATTTTGATATGAATGATGATTTCGAAATGTGGTTCACAGACAACCTTCCAAAGTGTTTGCAAAACAGTGGAGAGAGGAGTTACAATCAATAGTTCCAACAATCCCAAACCAGCTAAATACATCTAGGTTAATGAGAAATATTCTCTCCTTATTTATTAAATATTGTTGCAGTGTTCTTGAACAAAACAACTATTGCACCAGTAAAGCCTCTCATTGCAATAGGAAGCTTTCAGGTGTGAATGAAACAGGTCAAGGTTATAAAAGGATGCATTCATCAGAATGTAATAATCTGAGGACATGTGCAGTGTCCTTTGTGTTCTTGTCACAGCTTTTTGACAACTGTGTCTGAACCTTTTTGGGTTATCAGTCTTCCCCGTGGGCTATGTGATGATAATAATGATGATAATTCTCTCAAAAGGCCTCACCATTCGCTGTGAGACTGAACAGAAAACAAAAGGAATGTGGACGGAGAGACGCGTGAGGCACAAAACTCAAACAACAAATTTAGAAACTCGACAGCCCCACCCGCTGTTTCATGTGTGCATTGTCACCAGGGTTCAAGTTTATTCTTCACAGCCTGCATGATTTGCAAGTGTGCAGCTCAGGGTGGCTTTAAAGAGTGATAATTGCAATTCTGACAAAGGACGATACGATGTGTTCAAAGCTGGAAAAGATAAACCAACAGTCTAAAACTTATTCAAATCTAAAGGCCACTCCATCGATTTTTACATGTAAAATTAAGCTTAATCATCACTAGGAGAATGGTTCGGCCTATGAAAACAGAAGCATATTCCGTCTGGTTTCTGTGGCTCTGGAGGTGGCTTTCCAAAGTTTGAAGAAATAACCTTCGTAATGTCATCAGGGTTATCTTGGCTTGGGCTTGACATTTTTATTTTTAACAGTAAGCCTGGAGGTGTTGGATTTGAAAGAGGTGGGCATTTAGGACCCAGGGAGGGTTCAATGAAACACACTATTGAGTCACATTATAGGAAAAGTAGGATTCAGTGTTTTTTGACTCATACTAGGGACTAAAAGTCAGGATATCTCAAACTCAATTTAAACCATTCTTTTTCTAACCTGTCTCTTGTTATTCCCTAAACCCAAAAGAGAGTACCTCTGCAAAACTCAATCAAGTCATAGAAAATTAAAAGTTGACACAGATTTATGCACCCTAATGTCCTCAGGCACATTGTTCAAAGTCCAGGAGCATCTTGCTGCATGTTGGAGTAACCGGTAGATGCATGCAAATGTTCTACAGCTTGGTGGCAGACCAGTCCAGTTTTAAATTTGATAAGTAAAAACCAGTAAAATTTTAACATCAGTTCTGAGGAGGTGAAGAGGCCAAATCTCAGCATTTTTGTTCAATTCAAAAATATGTTTTGTTGACGTCTGACTTTTGAATATGGAATTAAGTGTAGTAAAATGATCATGAATATTTTTATCCAGATAAATAAAGGATAAACACTGTTTTATGTCAGTTTGAACCAACAATTTAAATCGACTTGGCCAAAGGTGATTATTTATGGTGTGGTTTCATGCAGAAAATGGTGTGGACAGTATTGTCAGACAATTTAGTTGATTTGAAAAATCCTAAATCATCTTGTGGATCAAGTTAAAACCTGCGTGTGAGTGTATGAGTGAGAAAGCGGCTGCCATCTTAAGGTGGAATGTATAAACAACCCAAATCAAAGAAAACAAACCTGATACCTTTTATGTCAAATCACTTTATAGCCCTTTAAACTTAACAAACACACACACACATACAAAGGTTGGTATATGCAAGCACACACAATCAATTATCTTCCACTGAGCAAACATAAACTAAACCTGCACACACATAACATGCATGCCCACACACATAGACACACTCTTAAAAATCCATTTGTAGCCTTTGAAAAACAAAGCAAAGAGGGGAGCTGGGCCAGACGGAGTGGCCGCGTGCATTGGCCTGCATCTGGGCAGACTTTGACTCCCCTTGTGGCCTGGATCAGAGGAGTGAAGCCAAGCAGAATCTCTGTCCTCTGTCAGATGGATGAAACCACTTAGCAAATTAGCAGTCTTCCCTTTCTGGCTTTACAACACACACGACACACAATGCAAACACATGCCGTAGAAGCACACATGGAGGTGCATGCACAAGCGGCATGGGGTGGTAAAAGGCCAGGTCATGAGAGACCAGCAGGACTAGAAACATGTAGAGGCTGGAGAGAGAAAGAGTGAGAGGAAAAGGGGGAGTGCGAAAGAAGAGGAGAGCATGTGGGAGGTGAGAGGAGGAGGAGGACGTGGGGAGAAGGGAAGTAGTGAGGTGAAAGAAGAGGAGAAGATGATGGTCAGGAGGTGTAAGGAAAGAGAGCGAGGAAGAAGGGGAGGTCATGGGGGCAGGTGAGGAGGACAGGGTGCGTCCCTGTGGAGAGAATGGCCACTGGGCAATTAGCGTAACACCGAAATCCAGTCTGTTGAAGCGGCCGTGCGGGGGAAGGAGAGAGGAGCCGGATGAAAGGGGAATTGCCTGTGGCACACATCCTTTTTACAGGGGTCACCAGCAGTGCACATCAACTCAAATGTACAGACACACGCTTACATCACACACAATCCCTGCTCCACATATTTCGAACCAACATACAGACTAATATAAGTGCACACACATCCACGGACATTTTAGAATCACTAAATAAACAGAAACACGCCCATGATCGCATTATGTGACATCAGGGCTAATTAAATATTTATACAAAGGAAAATCCACACAATCATGCATGCTGGACATGTGTGTGTGTGTGTGTGTGTGTGTGTGTGTGTCCCCATACTGCATTCATCCCAGCATCCAGAGAATCACATCAGGGAATACCGGACACATGAGGATCAAATTGATTAACATCTGAGTTCCTAGCAGCAATGCTGAGGATTAGAAGGCAGCTAATAAATGTTTCATTCAAAGCCAGACACAGATCAAACGTGAGAAAGGCCCCCGACTCGCTCTGTGGGGTTAGTATGATTCTGCTCTTTCCTCTCCTCCTCCTTTTCTTCCTCCTTCCCCTCTGCCTCCTTCAGCTGTTGGTTTTCAGCTGTATTATGACAGCCACTACTGATCGTCTCACTAGCAACTACAGGCCCTGCCCTTGTGCCTACACATCATTAGCTCTCCATCTGTCAGCTTCCTAACAGGTTCCCACTAATGCGGCCAAGGACTCACTTCATTGCATTCCTATCCAACAGGCATCAGCAGTCAACTAAGGGCTAAGCTCTGTCCTGTTCATTTGAGACCCTCTTTTCTCTAGCTTTTACTCCTCAATTCTTCACTTCTTCCCATTTCCTCTGATCCTGCATTATCTTCCTGACTTCATCCCTCCCCTTATCCATTTTTAACATTTCCACTCCACTCCTCTCATCCCCCTCTTCATCATTTCTCCTCAGACTTAAAAGTATCTGGCGAGGTTCAGGATTGGTGGCAATGGTCAACAGGGGATTAGCAGGAATGGCTGGAGAATGTGTGAAAACCAGTTAAATCACACACTCTCTCGCTCTCTCTCTCTCTCTCTCTCTCTCTCTCTCTCTCTCACACACACACACACACACACACAAGCACAGATAACCCACAAACCCAAGCAACCAGACACAAGCTTCTTCTGGCATCATGTTGATCACTCTGCATGCACACAAGGTCCAGACCCACACTAGTGCCATTTAAGCACACGAAAGAAATATAATATTGTATGTGTCACTAAAGTGACAGCTAAAGTGATCTGCAGGCTTAGAATAAAACATTTAATAAAATACACAGAAATGTGTGTCTGAAAGCACAGAAAGATGTAGTTGCAGCAACGGTGACACTGGTCCTGGTATATGGGCTTTGTGGCTGCATGTGTAATTCTATCTGTGGAGGGGGAATACAGCAGTGGTTGGGTAATGGAAAGGTCATTTAGCCAATCCCCCAGGTAGGGGGGCTGGTCTGACACAGCTCGTTTGTCACAGTTCAATAACTGCCACTCCAGGGAGTGTGAGGCAGAGGGAGAAAACGAGTGAGAGAGGAGTAGGAAACTTAAGTGTATGTGTGTGTGCTGCAACCCTGGTGTGTGACAGTGTGCACAGACCCTGGCAGCGCAGCTGATTCCCAGGGCTTGTCCCTCCATTAGAGGCCTCAAACGGGGTCACAGTGAAGGCCAAGCACCACGGACTCAGTCATCTCAACGTGAAAACGTGTAAGGCTTGGCCTGGGAGAATTATCTTCTCTCTAACTGGTAGATGTTTGGTTTTTCAAATGGGAACACTGAATTGTTACACCCTCTTGAACCCAAAGATGGCCACTCCAGAAGGACGGCTAGCTGTCCTAGACTTTTGATCAAGCAGAAGAATAACCAATGAAGATCTATGCATCTATACAATGAGAAATTGTTTAGCCTGAATTTAATTTCTACCTGTTTAAATGGCAGGGAGCAGACTACACACAGGTTGAAAGAAATGGGGTATAGGGTATTTGCCACGCAAACATTGGAAATTGGATACTCTTTATACAATATTATATAATATATATTACAATACAATATTGGTGCCCAATGAAAACCACGTATCTCCAAATTTGGTGATTTCAATTTTTCAGAATAAAATAAACCATTTAAAAACCCAATGAGTTGTCACAAAGCTGAAAACTTTTTTTTTTTAACTCATAAAAAGTAGACGTTGTGGAGATAATGGTTTTCACAGGACAGCCACATATCTCTTGAATTTCAATCAAATAATAAATCAAACATTTTTCTGGTCAGTGCAGTATACGCTGCAGCTTATACTGCAGCTCAATATAAATAAAATAGTAATATATAGTAGTAAGCTCCATTATTGTCAGAGGGCTGTATTGATTTGAACTGTCCCTTTAACATGTCGTTAGGTGTGTGACAGAATGATCGCCCAGCTTTGTGAGAGAGCCAAAGATTTTCACACATCTCACTGAGTGACTGGTGAGAGACACCACAGTCTGTCCTCCTCACTTTGAAAATCAATAATACGCTTCTATGTGCTCATCCACGTGTCTCCATGTCTTCCCGGAGAGATGCCCGAGGCACAGATTTGTATTCATCTCAGCCGGAGAGATTTTTGATTTTCCGACCCCCGTGGAGGTTGAAGAACTACTGACTCAATGCCATGGGAGGGTTTGATCCCATGTAAGACTGACATACTGGGCTCGTTTGAGATGTTTTAGAAAGGTCTGTGGCTCCCTCTTGTGGTCATCATAGGAACGTGCAAAACTAACTTTAAAAAGAAGAGGGAATGATCAAACAGTAAACACTACATTTACAATACAACATGTGAGATTATTATATGGATTATAATCATTTAAATGATACAGTAATCTAGGTGCACTCTGGGTGCTAGCTAGCATCTGGTCGACCTTCACCCATTAGTCACAACAGCTGTGACTGAAACCACACTTTACGCCTGTGTGAGTTTGTTACTGTAACTGATCAAACCAACAATTTCTTCACCAAAACAATATTGACCTACAGCTAATGGATCATATTAAACAAAGACAGGCAGACAGACAACATTATCAGATCAGAAACCCACAGAAAAACTGATCTGCTGGTGTGTTTGACAAACCCTTATAAAACCTTTAAACAAGACGTTGAGTTTTAGCCACCAAACAATAGTGAAAGAGATGCTTTCTCTCACCTTGGTTTGAGTTGACTGTGGTCAGTGACATCATGAGACAGAAGCTCTTCCTCATTCAAAATGACTCGCCTGCATTTGAGCCAGTTGCTTGAGTGTGATATGACCTTCAACAACCTGAATTGTTTTGTGAGCGGAAATAAGCGATTAAGTCCTCTGAGAGAAATTCATCCAGAGGAAAGCATCAGGGAAAGTGAGATGGCACCTTTGATGTTTAAAGATGCTTTCTGGGTAAGTTATTTATTTGTTAACTTGTGCTTTGCTGAAACTTTGTCAAAAACCTCAAGAACACTAGTGTCTTAACAGTCATGCAATAATTAATCTCAAGGGTTTTTTATGTATTGAATTCACATGATAAGTAAACTACAATCTCATTTATTAATTATACAGATAATAAAACAACACACTTAGATTGTCATGGCCTGAGACAGAGATTCCAGCCACTGGTACATACACTATATTCTAACTTATACCACTCAACTGTGGTCCTACATTAGCCCACATATACACAATACTGATGTCCCATAATGTAAACTGTAAATAGCAGTTTGACATGCTAAAAATAAAAATGACTGAGTTCATAAGTTCTAGCAAAACTGTTCTTACTCTGCACTACAAGTCTTTCCTCAGTGTTTAAGTTATTATATATGTTATTGTATGTATATTATTATGTGTAGAACTACCTCTCTTTGCATTTGCCTTATCTGCTCTGCTCATACGGGGCAGTTTGTATTCAGTATGTTGCCATGTCACATGGAAGTGCTAGTTCTGTTTTTTTTTTTTTTTTTTTTACCACACAGTGAGTCCAAGATTGACTTAAGGACATGTTGCAATAGTTGTTGAGCAATGCTGTTCACTGCAGTATTTCTCAAAGGTTTTTCTATCTGTCTTCTCAACACAGGGGACTGACTTTACTTCCCATGCCGGGTATGATGCTGTGATCCAAAGGTTACGAGATGGAAGGCAAATGTGCAAAGATGTGGAAGAGCTTTTAAAGATGAGGTAGCATCAGTATGTATTTTAGTAGCTGAAACCATAACTGACCATTAAACCTGAGCAGTTGTGAAATTTGTAAAAACCACACATTCCTAATTTTAGAGGTTGAAATTAGCACCATAACCATAATAAAAAGATAAATCTAAATCTAAGTAAATGTAACTTTTTCCAGCAATGACCAGTTCACCACAGAATGAAAAAACCTCTTCAGAGTTATTGTTATTGTGAAGTTTTAATTTCATCTTTCATCATTATGAGGCTCCGATTTGTCTTTAAATTAACTTTCTAAAAATATACTGAAGTTCTAGTGGTCATTTGATGTGAATGTAATCAGTAATCAGTCCCACAGTTTATCCATAAACAGACTTCTGTCTGTGCGGCACAAATATTCAGCACCACTACTAACAATTACCTAGATAAAGAATAAAATAAATGATTACATTCATTCTAACAAAAGATGTATCAGGCCAATGAAGGATATTGTTTCAGCAGTAACAATATCTTTGTTATATTATTACTACCAAATGAATCTATTATGACATAAAACATACAAAGTAAAGTGGTTCTTAGTGGTTAAATTGTGAAATTCTGCTTTAAAATAACAAAGCCATTGCGACTTCATGCAAAAGTGCAAAGCCTCCAAAGCTTCCGTGGTAACAGTCTGAAATGCACAAATGGTGTTATCTGCATAGCAAGACAAAGTACAGGAACATAATAACGCAGGTTAATTTTACAACTAAATACAAAATATTCTGGGCTGCCGAGTGATGCATGTGTCTCTTCATACTGCACAGGGCACTAGCAGAGGAGAAGTATGGGAAGGAACTGGTAACTATTGCTCGCAAAGCTGGAGGACACACAGAGATCAGGTACACACTGACTGGCCTTCAGAGTCAGATGGCTATGAGGTCAATGTTATGTTAATAATAAACATAATAGCTTGCATTTATATAACGCCTTTCAGGAGACCCAAGGACGCTTTACACAGAGGGGGCAGAGGTGTAATAAGGGGCAATGTTACGTACTGCATACACATACTGTACACTTAGGGTATATAAGTACAGTTAAGTATTGTTAAATTAACTTTTTGGCGAAAGGGACACATTATTTTTGTTGAAAGACAATGTGATAAGTTGTAAGTACAGTTTAATGCTGATTGAAACTGACCTTCAACATGAAATATAAAAACTCTGTCAGTTGCCTATGTGTCATATTCTTTTTAGAGGAAACACACATTTCTGTGTCTGTGAGACAGAAGTAGAACAAAAGAGAGACAGCATGTGTGTGTGTGTGTGTGTGCGTATGGGTGAGTGCGCACAGATCACCTACTTCAGCAGCTTTTCTCAGTATACAGTCAGATATTTTTTGCTGTTTCCTGTTCTCTGTTAAAAAAAATTGAGCCACAATTTACCCACTTTCAGGAAATGCTAGTGAGGTGACTTTGACGGTATTTTGTTCCGTCCAAACTACTCTGTGGGCTGCTTAGTAACCAGAAGTCATGCAGACAGTTAAGTTGTGCAGATTCTTCTTAGGGCAACAGCCTTAAATGAATTAGAAAAATGCTGGGTGATAAATGTATGGATGAATAATCTCTGATCTAATGTGTGCTTTGTTCTCACAGTACCTTGAAAGCATCCTTTGAACAATTAAAAGCACGTAAGTTTATCCAGTCATTGGACGCATGGACAAATCCAACCAAAGTACTAAATGCTGGCTATTGGTCTTATTTGTTTGAAGTGCAGAATAATTCATTTTGCTCTATTATTGTTTATGGCTGCAGAAATTGAGAACATCGGGAACTTTCACATCCAAATGTGTGATATATTGAAAGAGGAGGTGAAAAAGATTGAGACATTCAGAGAACGGCAGAAAGAGCAGAGGAAGAAGGTACTGGGCAATTTGCGTTGCTTAACAACTGACTTATTGTACACAAATATAAAGGTATATATAGATTGTCTTGATGAAAATAATAATGATGAAAATAATGTGAGCTTACTCTAGCTTGAGGCATATAGAAATTATTGTTGTACATATTTGCAGATTGTACAAGTAAGTATACTAAAGAAATCTTTTCATCTTGACGCCTGTGTCTCCCCTTGTAGTTCGAAAGCATCATGGAGAAGGTCCAGAAGAAAAAGGTTTCTTTGTACAAGAAGACCATGGAGGTAGGGAAACAGCAACAGGTGATATCATATATATTAGTGTTTCACATTTAATACAGAAATCAAATATGACTAATTTGGTGATAGTGAGGAAACAAATTTAATGGCATATTGCCTACAGCCATGATTGGTATAAATAAACACTACACAGCTCAACCTCTCCTTGGTGGATCTCTGCAGCTTTTTTGGTTTCTGTTTCTGTTTTTCACAGTCTAAGAAGATCTACGAGCTCAAATGCAAGGAGGCGGACGACGCAGAACAGGGGGCCGACAAGACCAAAAACTCAGACAAAGTACAATAATTAAAATGAGCTACATGACGTACTGTCAGACCAGTTGGTGATTTAAAGGTTTACAAATACAAACTTTAATTTAGTCCTTCATCTTGGCACCCCACCTCACAAATGACCATTTCTTCAGTTCTGTTCATGAACTACTACTACTGAGTTTCCAGTTGATAGCAGGGCAAAATAAGTGGCGAGACTCTGCTGCAGTTGTGCACAGGGATGCAGTGATGCAACATTTAGCAGGGAGGGACTGAAGTGCTACTGTGACATCTGTCATCACCTTAAAAGTACATTAGATATAGGTAATTCACTAATGATGACCGTGATTATATTTACACCTTTGTATGTTCAGGAAAGGTGCCATGTTTAGCCCTCCAGGTTGTGATCAGAGCTTATCACACTAGTCACGCTTACTGTGTATATTTCTTTCACAGATTCGTCACAGGGCCAAGCAATGCAGACAGGCTGCCAATGAAGCAGGTGTGTTTCATCTCTATAGTTAATCTTTAACCTGCATACGTTTGTATTTTACTGTTTGTGAAACTTTGCAACCACTGATTATCTATGTTTTGAGAATACTTTAGAGAACTTACAGTTGTGTTCATTGTTTCACTACTAACTGAAACCATCTTAAATTACACTCTAATCTCCCACAGAGAAGCTGTACTTTACCAACATTGTTCAGCTGGAAAGTGTTCGCCACGACTGGGAAGAAACACACAAAAGCACGTGTGAGGTACTAACAGTCACAATCCAGAACAAGGGCTTCTAACCATACAGACTTCACACCACATCCCGTTTATTTGTGCAAAGTATGATTATTCTGATAGCGCCTTCCCACTGCTGATCAGTGAGGAAACGTTTTTTCACACTAACTTGTACTGAGCGTTCTAAAAATAGAACAAACCCACAATCACGCAGTAACATACTCATCGTACAAGTGATGTTCTGTTGTAGGTTTTTTTAAAGGTACATTACAATTGGCAAGTCAGCCATATTACATTCAGATGATACTCCCAGTGTGTAGTAATGCTGAATAAGCAAGTTGTTGTATGATGGAAAACAAAAAAGAGAAATTCTAAAGAAAATAATTAAGTCTCTGTCATTGTGAAGTTACTAATATTTATTTCTTGTGTACATGCTTCTCAGGTGTTCCAGCAACTGGAAGGAGATCGCATCAGCATGCTCAGGTATTCCCTGTGGGACCACTGCAACCATTTATCCGTGCAGTGTGTTAAAGATGATGAGGTGAGCTCACCTTCTCTTTATCTATATAGTTTAAAATGGATACAAACCCCACTTAACCCCGATGTCTCAACGCATGGTTTTAGTACAGGTGCAAAGCTCATATCATTTAAGTAGCATTTTTTTGTCAGAAATGTAGCAACATTGTTATTTGGTTAAGACACTGTTTGGGTTTGGGTTTAGGCCACATTTTAGTACAATGACCTTCAATTTTCAAATTTGCTAACACGCTAAACATAGATAGTGAACATGGTAAACAATTACACCTGCTAAACATCAACAGGTATACATATTGTCTGCATGTTAGCATGTTGATGTTAGCATTTAGCTCATCGTTAGCATGGCAGTAGAGCAAACAGCACATTGTCACCCATTTGTTGGATGATATAGCCAAAGCACCTTTCATACATGCTAATTTCCTTCCTAATTTCTTTTTAGCATAGGTAACTGCACCTGAATGAAAGTCTCCAACCACAGAAATGTTTGCACAGTTGACCTATATAGTTACTATAGCCTATAGGTGTATAATTCTGATTACCGACGAAACGCCTCCTGTTTTAAAATCAGTTTTACGAGGAGGTGAGGAAGCTACTGGAACAGTGTGACATCGCGACAGACAACAACTATTTCATAGCGATGAAAAGCACAGGATCGAGGCCTCCAGGTGAGCAGCCATGTTGACCCAGGCATTTGACGTAATGTGAAGGTTTTAGAGACTACTCAACATTTAAACTGCTTATTTCCCCATTTCAGAGAAAACTACACGAGTGATAAAAGAAGTGAGAAAATTAGGTGCCATTATAAAATAACTAGATTTAGAGTGCTACTTAAGTTTCAATTGACACCCAGGCAGAGGGCAACACTTGACCTCAATTCTCAAATGAGCAGCTTCCCTTTTCTTCTCACAGAGCCCATATTATTTGAGAGCTACTACCCGACAGAGACGTCCAGGGACAGCAACGGACAAGCTCATTTCGCAGGAGGAGGACAAGACATGATGATGAGGTCTGACACAATCTACCTTGGAGGAGGAATAAGGAGGAAGAATGAGGAAATTTGTTCTCCTCCTGGTTCATATTTCCATTTAGACCACTACAAATAATGATCTACTTTGAATCACATGCAGCTGATATTTAGACGAATTTGTCTGGAAGCCACTGTGCATGTTCTAAATTTCTTTCCTGACCTTGATCACTCAGGTGCTCTGATTCCCTTCTCCAAAATTCTGTGAACCTCAGTGTCGACAGTCTTCAAAACTCTCAATCAGCACTGACATCTTCAGGCGAGTGTAAGTACTGCATCCACTTTTTAGCTTGCTGTTCCACTTGAATTTTTGGGGGTGTAATGAACAGTTCATGCTCTTTCTGCTCATAGTGGGTCTTTTTAAATGCAGTATAGATTCACATATTTAAGATTGTGTTTCACGTTTCACATTTTAGCACCCACAACATTTAGAAAGTGCTCTAGATGTGTTGAAATAAAATAATATTGTTTATACCACACAAATAGGCTGTATTAAATCAGTTGAAGAAAAAAGATGAATTATAAAAACTAAAGAAAAGTACTCAAAATGAAGGTGAAACTTTATTCTTTCCCTTGGTGGTATTCAGCGTATGCTTGCAAAGCACTGCACCTTCTATGGGATTCAATGTTTTATAACAATAAATAAATGAGTGAATGAAAAAAACATTTTAATTGAATGGAATATCAATATACTGTATAGAATCTATCATAATCTTTGATTTCGAATTTTTTTTTCTCTAAGAAGTTAACATCTTGCACTTGATATTGTCTGCTTCAGTTGAGATTTCAGATGGAGGGTATGCGCCCCTACCAGGCCTCCAGTATGAAGCTGATGGAGAAAGCTACATTGTACTTTATGAATATACTGCACAGGTGATCACTATAAACGTAACATTTAATCTTATAATTATTTACAATATATAATAATAGTTTGTCAATAGCAGAGAACCATTACTCTGATTGTACAGTATGTTAAAAAGACAATGTTGGCATCTAGGCAAGAGGTTTCAGTGACAAAAGGCTTGCTAGTGTCACCCATCTGTAACAAAAACTTCTTTTCCACTTTCTTCCCATTGACTGGTCAGGAAGCGGATGAACTGTCTATCAGTAGAGGGGACACGGTCAAAATATTGAATCAAGGAGAAGATGGCTGGTGGAAAGCAGAGAGGAACGGGCTGACTGGACTGGTGCCAGGAAACTATCTGGGCAAAATTTGAATATACACACACACACACACACACACATACACACATCTTTGTCAGGCTTCCTGTACAATTGCTCTTTACAATCATAGCTGATGTTCAAACTCTTGTAAACATGTTCAAAATCTAGCGTTCTTTAGTAGGTTGTAGCAATTTACAAAAGTACATCAGTCAGCCCTTGCTTATTTTCACAGTAAAGCTTTCCAAAAAAATGGCTGAATTTATTAGTGGGAGTATTTATTAATGATTAACAGACCTAAAAAAGATATTACATTGTAACCCTGCTACCTCACATGTTGTACAGCTGAGATACTCCTCATTCTTCTGAATACTTTACAGTAATTCAATTCAATTCAATTTTATTTATATAGCGCCATATCATAACAAAGTTATCTCAGGGCACTCAATCACATGGAGCCGGTCGAGACCAACTTCCACAAGTACAATCACATGGGACTGAAGAATGATAAACCATTTGGATGGACCTCTTTAAAATGGCTTGCAATGACGTTGCTCTGTCAATGTGTCATATTTTGAGGTCTTATGAGCAAACAAAAGAAATGCTTCAGTTGCTAATGCAACTGCTAATCCAAAATGCTTCAGTTGCAGCTAGTATTAGTGCACGCTATAGCGTAGCGTGCATGACAACAATACTTTGTTTTATCAACAACATGAACTCTGATTATCAGACCATCAATGTTGAATGGATTTATCTCCAACTGCTAAGAGAAGATAGTTGATGTGATAAATCATGAGTTACCTTTAAATAAAGTGTATGGTGTATGTGTGTATGGTGCTAGTTAAACTTGTTTAGATGAGCACCTATCTCTACAACAGAGGTCATAATAGTGTCAGCAATTGCCTTGGCTTATTAATGTTATTTTTCATAATTCTTTATAAATTATATGTTATGGGTCCACAGCAATAGTGCAACTGTGTATAAAATGACAATTAAACAGTCAAGTTGAAATGCATGAGTTTATTTGTCTCCTGCCTCTATACACATTTTTGTTTGTTGTATTTTTTT
Organism: Nannoperca obscura; assembly: GCA_036024295.1. Taxonomy (NCBI): domain Eukaryota; kingdom Metazoa; phylum Chordata; class Actinopteri; order Centrarchiformes; family Percichthyidae; genus Nannoperca; species Nannoperca obscura. Next base: position 60,095 of record JAVQJL010099306.1, read on the forward strand.
CTGTGGAACTAGCTTGATATCTAAGGGTCAACTCAATAGATCAAAAATATTAAAACAGTGCAGTTTCACAAAAATGTGTAAATAAAATGTGTCATGGTTCTTTATAGGATGTTTCTAACTAACAAACTAAACAGAAGGAGTTCTCTGACCATAACAAAGTGAATCTACACATACACAGGTCTTCAGGTAACACTGATAATACTGCTACTAATAGCACTGGAGACTAAAAGGTTCATTTGCAATATATATATATATATTGGCAATGCCTCACTTTAGAAGCCCGATTCAGAGATCACCCGCACCAAAACAGAATGTACATTATTCACAACCTGAATATTTGTGAATATGATGAACTCTTTCTACCAAACATGGCTTTGAGAGACGCGAGCTTCTCCACAAACAAAAATGTAAAGAAAGATAAAAACACAGAATCTGTTATTTCTACGGTAAAATGTTTTTTTTTCCCCCATTTTCACAAAGTCTGGTCAAACAAACTTTTTAGAAATAGCTTTTTAGCATAGATTTTCTATTTAAACAACCATGAAATATATCCAGAGCTCTAGCCACAGTGCAAACTAGCACACGAGGAAATACATTCCATACAAAACTCCCAACCATAATTTCACACAGATGCTCCAAATCACCCATTTGCCCAAATGTTATGTTAAAATAAATGTTTTAAAGTCTGCATAAACATCAATAATGTCAATTAGCCATATATAACTTTGGCTTTTGTAAATATTTCAGTATTTTTAAGATGAAAAAGTAACAGTAACTTATAAAGCATGTCAATAAATAACCGGTTTCCACTTGAAGACATGGCCCACCCAAACCTCATCATCAGTGTTGGCTACTTTATCATGAATTGTGCAAGGTGTGCTTGAACTTATATAACTACAGCTGAAATGTACTGTGGACATGTCCGGTGACGCTCCTTTTGATTTTCTGAGTGCTTCGTGGACTGGCTGCGTCCTTCATGCATAGCTGTTGGTTGTGACCAGCAGCTCGTACGCTGGGTCATGACTCCTCCTGCACAGCACCACGCAGGCACAGAGCATGCCTAGCATCTGCAGGCAGACAGCAAGGGAACGAAAGAAAAGCTGTTATTTATTTATTCCCCTCAGTAAACTTGAAGTGTAGTCAAAAAGCAAAAACTTTTTTATTCTAGTCAAGCATCCTGATCTTGTGTATTCATTTCTTATTGCCACTGTGCTACTATGGGAAATCAAACTGTAAAAACAAATTATGTTAGACCGAGCATCATCTTTCCACACATACAGGATATATGGTATGTTACAATGAGTGTAATATTAAATGACTGGCCATGCTGCGTTTCTCACTGTTTTGGGAGCAGGGGTTTCCTGGTCAGCAGCGACCATGCTGAGCAGTTAACACTGTGACACAATTAGGTCGGAGCTGCTGTCAGACATTACTGAAGCTTTAATTATGCTCCCAATACACATGCTTTTGAATTGATTTAAATATAGTCATACAGTAAGTATGCGTATTTTTGCAGCTGTTTGTTGTGAATTAATTAACCTTAGTGTTAACTACTCATACTGACAGTAGTGCTTTTTTAGATTTAGTTTTAGATTTATAGCTGTCAACTTTCAACTCCCTACAAGACACAATCCTAGATGTGCATTATAAAATCCCAAAATTGCTTTACAACTAAATTCCTTTCAGCAGCATCCGCAGTTCAGCTCTATTGTTTAAACCACGTATTTGCAAGCAAGAACCACAGTCTGCACACTATAAATATCACTGAACTGTAAACTGTGCGAACAGAAATGTAGGTCAGAGATGAACCAGGAAACAGCTCTGCAAATCTTACAGGCTTAAAAGTTCACTTTTCTATTCACTCCCAAATAAGTGACTTAGACGCTAGTGATTTGTTTAAATCCTGTCTGACCACCCATGTTTCTTGCACTGATGTACTTTCAATGTAGTTTAACGTTTAATTAAATAGAGTTGAAACAGTGTCAAAATAAATTACTTTTACGTTATGTGGATCAAATATAATTAGATTGAATTTGAATGATCCTTGTGGGGAAATTGGGTTGATACACCCATAAAATTATTTTATGCAAGAAAATAGAACACAATGAAGGTTGTTTGAAACTTTACAACCAATACTTTCAACACTTAAACTGATGATGAAAATGTATATACAAAATGAGAGAAAGTGTGGATCAGAAAGCAAAATATGAAAAGAGCTATAAGCTGCATTCAATGGGTCTATGGTCTGAAAATGATCATTTTGTGCCGAACAGACCTGAACTTCCACTAAACTACTGGCATTACATTTCTTTTTTCTCTGCTGATGGCGTCACTTTTCAGGTGAAACTCGTTGTCCTCCTTACCTGTATAGATGCAAAAGTGAGAGCAGCCCATATGACATACATCATGATCTCCTTTAACTTCTTCACAACGAGAGCTTCACATCCCTAAGACAGAAAACAACGTCATTAAGAGTTTCACAAGCATGACAACATTTCTTACAAACAAAAGTACAGGCAATAATGTTAGAAGACCTTAATATATATATATATATATATATATATATATATATTTTGTTCATATATATCCTAAGCTTTGTTCTGTGGTTTTAGATAGCATGCCCTGACACATCTTGTTTGTACCTCTTGGTAGAGATCTGCTGGTCGAGCGAGAGTACCGGTACAGTTAGTGATGCTGGGCTGACAGCAGCTGACTGGGACGCTGTTGTTCTTGGATTCTTTAAACCAGCGCGTGTTCCTCCAGTCGGAGTAGTTATGAATACCGCAGCAGTGGAGCTAACACGAGAATAGAGGATTTATGAGAATTTACAATTCATAAGAACATCAAAAACAATACACACGTGAAAAGGCATAAACATGCCCATTCGATAAAACTCAAATGTCTGATCACTTTTGAACTTCAGCTGCTGAAAGGAAAAGGTTTCACACGACGGACTTTTCATCTCACCTGCCTCTGCACATAGTCAATAGCGCGGCTGGGAGCGTCAGTGTTGGTGCCGTTGTACTCGTTGTAAACCTTCTGGATGGAGTGATTCACTTCATTTTCTACCTGAAACAAAAACACAGCAGCTCTTACTGTCCCTGTTCAGTGACTGCAACTTCTTTATATGTTATCTCTCTGTCCACATTATTTTGAAACCCATTTACAATGTAGGCCCAACACTCTTGGATTTGTAATAGCTAAATAAATCCATCCTTTCTTCCACCTGGAACAAACATATAAAAGCAGAAGCACAAAATAAAATATCACACAAAATATAGTTGCAAATGTTGACTATAAATCTCTACAATCAGTTTGTCAATCTGGGACCCAAATGCAATTTACTTTCACTTTACTTGTGAAATGCAACACTCATGTAGTTCAATGAGACAGTGTTTTACCTTTGCCCTATATGTGTAGCCAAGCACCACCACCACGCATTCTGTTACAAACACCAGCAGGAGAATGGCAGCAAACTGAAAAAACAACAAAGACACTTTATTCAGAGCCTCGTTAGTAAAGTGAGTTCGAAATAAAATAATTACTTCACATTGACGAGATTTATTTTCAGTGCCAGTAACTGAACATTTCCCCAAATCTTGTGCTGTTTTATCTTGTCCTTGTGCTCCCTTTAGTGTGCAGTGTGCAGTCAGTTGATTTTAAGGGTGCATGTCAAAGTTTCCCACACTCACAGTTGCCAGACCACAGGAGCTTTCACGTATTGTTGCGCAGCAGCCAATCAAGCCAATGATGAAGAGAAGAGTCCCGACAGCTATTATTATGATCGCAGGAATCAACGTGTACACGTCTTCAAAGAAGTGGTCATAGTCGTCATATGTGATAAACACATAGGCTCCAATGTAGCATAAAATTCCAGCTGCAGCCTGCAGAGAGAAATGGAGAAACAGGAGTCAGAGAGACATGGACGGAGAGAGAAAAAAGAGGTCTCTAACAATCTGCCTCTTTTTATTTTTATTTTTTTTCTATATTTATCTTTTCTTCTGTGGGTCTTTTCATGTGTCCTGTGTTCTTTTTATGTTTGTTAATGATTCGTTTGTGATGATATGCTTTTCTTTTATTATAATATACTATGCAGTACAGTAATTCAGTTGTGCAGTGTGTTACAGAGTATGTTGATTGTGCATGCAGATGTGTACTGTATATACCATAGTGTTGCATAGTGTAGGATTCTGTAAAGCAGTTTTAGTCTTTCCCTCCTCTCCCATTCAGAATGATTGTACTTACCTTGTAAACCTTATACAATCTGCTTTGGCAATACTGAATTTAACTACGGCCGTGCAAATAAAACACATACATTTACTATTTACTATTTAGACTCAAATACAGAGAGAACAGATTTCACAGGCTGGTGCAATATGAATGTCTGGGCCATGTTATCGCGACATAATTCACACATCCTGAGGATCGATTGTGTGTGTTTTAAGCTAAACCACTGAGAGATCGGTTTATTTCTATGTATTGATCTTAATCCAGCTCCGCTAGTCTGTTCATTTCATCCCGACAGTCTAGCTCAGATTGCAGCACTGCAGGTCAACTCAGCAGCCGCCGCATAACGTCATAGCTACAAGTTGTGGGCGGCAGCTCCCGACACACCGCAGCCAGCCACCGCCACATTGTACTTTCTCCAACTGCTCACAGTAAATGCTAAAGTGACACCGTGGCCCGTCAACGTCGCGTCTCAAGAAGCAGCTGGTCTGCGGCCGAACTGGAGGCTGCGGCGCGTCTCTGGCGCAGTTTGCTAGCCTGCTAATGCTCTCCATCGCTGGCCTCGCAGGGATGCTGCACAGTGTTCAAACAACCCTCGTTTTCTTACCCAGAATATGAGATTGAGGAAAATCAAGACGGTTTTGGACGATGTAATTCCACACTGCCCCATGTTGTCGTGAGCTCTGAAATGAAAACTGTAACTATAAATAAAAAAATATATACTGATGCACCTGCACCTTTGTTGTTATAATAATAAAATGGCTTCGGTGGTCTTGCCCCGCTGTGCAGATTCCTCTAGGCTCGACCAATGAGGTTTCCGGAAAGATGGTCACGTGATTGGATGACGTTACCGTTAAAAACAAACTGTTAGAGGATTTATCATTAAAAGAAAATATTTAATCACTGAGCTCTGCAACAACATTTTATACTTTTATAATTAACAGTGCAGCTTGTGTGTTTTGTGTTTATTTGTAGGTGACTTGTTTGAAGTTTGTGCTAACCTTTATTATTATTTTAACAGTAAATCACTGCAACCCCGTTGCATGCTTTATTACACATCATAATCCTGTACAAAACATCTTAATATGGCGCCTTAAGAGGCACTTAGTTTTACTTGTACACCACAGAATGTTTTTGAATTTATACAGTGGGATGTAACGTGTCATAAGCAATAAGAAGAATTTGATCCAAAGCATCAAAAAAAAGACATCCACTGCTGTTGTGATTTTTTTTGTGTCATCAGCCAAAGTAGATGACAAATATCAGTTTAGGGTTTTTTTGAAAAAATATTTACTTTTTAATGAATCATTATTCATGGCAGGACATGGATTTTGACAGTAGGCCCACAATATTTCAGCTATTATCTCTTGAGTACAAGTGCACAGTCTTGTACTGATGCTGGTCGAATGGTTTGTTTCAACGTTTTATAATTTTTCTGCACATGTGGCACCCCTCTTTTGAACACAAAATGTATGCCTGTTAAAAAAAAAAATGACAGGCAGCATCAGCACTGAGATGTGTTCATGTGTTTTTATATCAGAGGGTGGCAGTGTAGCCTTGCTAGTTTTACACCGGCATACAATTTGCAAGAGGAAGATGTATCAAGCGTAAGCAGTTGGTAACATCCTACAACCATACCGTAATGCTAATGCTGACTACATACATTTTTCAGAAGTTCGGTCTTAGGCCTGAATTAAATAATAACACATACTGCACCCACGCAGACCCTTGTCTAAAATGAATGAATGTAAGAGACACATGTGCTATGCTACTTTCTTTACTTAAACCTATGAGACCGACTGTTTATCTCCTATGAGGGTAAGATTAATGACTCAATTGAAAAGTAGTGCCTGTGGGGCGCTCAATTAATAATCGCTTGGACTGTTGCCCAAAGCCTAGGTTTTATTGACTTAAATCTTGCCGCATTTGTCCCTGCCAGGTTTTGGTGCTCAAACTGAGCAAATGTGAACACTTACAAATTCGGGTAGAAGCGGAGGCTCCTTCTTGTTGACACAACATACATCCACCTCGTGAATTATGCATTAAGCTTACCTGCTGGCTATAAATTGATTAATCATAAAAGAGGACGATACAAAACAAAGCAGACGAACATGGCAACAAAGACAGGATACTGAAAGTTCGAAAGGCATTAACATGTATGACTATGACTTTCAACTCATTACTTTCCAGTGAATATGTCAAAAGCTGTGTTCAAGTTTGTACACAGCAAATGAAAATCACAGATTTTTGGAACCATATACTATGAACAGTGACGGCTGCTCGGTTAATGATGTAGTGAATTACCATGTTTAAGTCTAGAGTATGGCTTCACTGAAAAAAGCACAAGGGAATGAGTCTTTGAGTGTACACATTTTGCTCTTTTTTTTGTACACGTCAAATTAAAACGTGAAAATTTAAAATAATCATAAATCACTCTTGCACAGATGCAAATTGAGTGACCTTGACAGAAAATCACCATTTGTTCTTCTGTCTGTTGTGCGTGTTCAAATTAAAATGCCTTCACATGACATGTGAAACCCCTTCACAACGAAAGCTTTAATTAATGAAAGACAAGATTGTCCAAGAAATACCCTCATAGGAACAAATTATATATTGTAAATAATGTTGCTATTCTTTTTTTTTGGGGGGGGGGGGGGGGGAAAAGAATATTCCTTAAACCAAACAAAATTAAATGTGACACACACAACCAAGGCCGCAAAAAAGGTTTTTCACTCAATAAAAATAAACACT